>JARFXV010000333.1:322500-597500 GCA_031761425.1 Cosmopolites sordidus
GAAATAATTTTCTCACCGAATTGTTCCCTCAATAAATCGATTATTGCGTTAGATGTATGACATGTGGAGCCATCCTGTTGGAACCACATCTTCTCAATGTCAATAACATTCAAATTGAGATTTAAATAATCATTGATCATCGCTCTGTAATTATCCCCATTAACGGTAACGTCTTTTCCAGCTTGACATTGAAAGAAATCCATCGGCGTTCAACCCGTCCCATACGGTGGTTTTTCTGGATACAAAGATATTTGTTGGATCATTTGCCTAATATTTTCACTCTAAATGGGGCAATTTTGTTTATTAATGTAACTAAATGAAAAATTAGATTCGTCGCTGAACAAAATTTTGAGGTTAAATTCTAAGTCAAGTTGCAATTGATCGAACGTACGACACAAACGATGGTATTGCGGCTTGAGTTCCTGGACAAGCTGGATCATGTAAGGCACCACACCAAGATCTTTACGGAAAATTTTCCACGTAGTATTATAACAAAGTCCAACTTTCTGTAAAGGGCGACAAATTGATAAATTTGGATCTTTATCAACACTTCCAGCAACATTGATTTTGTTTCAGTATCAACCAACGTGAAACATGTTTGAAATTTTTTCGATAATTCATTGCTCGGTTGGGCGATATGTATATCATAAATTAACGAAGTGCTTGAATAAGTTAGGCGCACAGAATACTGATTTTAATTAGAAATTTCGATAATTTGCCAGCGCTGCTTTGATGTTAACCGTTCCATGATGATTTACCAGAATATATTGAATAATTTTGACACGAGAGGTGGGCAAGTTCACAGTTCGTTTTCAAAAATTGTAATTCGAATAGGTTCTGCAGCGAATGAATCATAAGGGGCGAGAATTAAGGTGAGGACCTGATATATAATAAATATTTATAGTTTTTCTATATAAACTAATATATAAAAAATTACTGGGGTTATAATATGCACATTAAAACACAGATTAGAAAAGGGAAATGGCTAATTGAAAAGATCGCGGAGCGTAAATGGTAAAACAAGTTTATAGTTGAAAAAATGACTTTGTTCTTCCATGTACTCTACCTTAAGATGAAAGTCAGCGGGGGCCAATTAACAAAATGCCTTTTGCATCCCAAAAAAATTATGCCATAATCTTTTTGGTCGATTTTGACCAATTTGGCTGTTTCGCAGCTGAAGAACCGGGCTCAGTCCACTCTGCGATTTATTGCCACAGTTCAGGATCATAGTGGTAAAGCCAAGTCTCATCCATAGTTACAAAACGACATTTCAAATATATTTTATTCTTTCGAAAAATATCCAAATGTGCGGCACCCATCTTTCGCATAGCTTTTTTAAGCCCAATTCCTTTTTCAAAATATGAAACACCCATTTAGTTGAGATGCCAGTGGAATTAGCAATTTTACTCAAAGTCAATTGTTTAGCATCTTTAACCATATCATGTTTAGAATTAAATATTTGTTCAGTAGTTGCACTTATTAGACATCCAGAACGAGGATCATCAGCCAAGCTTATACGACAACGTTGAAACTCACTTGCCCACTTGCAAACAATGGTTTTTGAAGGAGCAGATTCTCTTAGTACATTTACCTTTTCATTATGAATTACCATTGCCTTTAAACCTTATTTTACAAAGAATGTAATCATTGTACGAATTACAATATTTTTCATATGAAAAAATAACATTGGTACGTTTGCTTTAAGCTGATGTTTTTGTACGAATGAATTGGTAGATTAACTTGACACTTCACATATGTTCATATGAAGGATGAAACTTTAAAATGTAGTAGATTATATAGTTATTTTCCTGCTCTATAGGTGTCGCTCCGCGAACTTTTCAATTAGCCTAGTACAATAACAGTTGAATAAAATACTTTTTTCTCGATAATAACATGATTTTAGGAACATTCTTTGATTTTCTCGGGCTTCAAAATGTCGACTACTGTTTATTTTGATAAATCACCAACCGACTAACGAGAACTCAGGCTATTGTTATGAGATTAAATGTAGCTTGATAAATGCTGAAACATTTTAATTTGGATCTGTAGCTATTGGGTGGCTAGGAGACCAAGAACCATTTGTTCTTTAGGTCAATCTCGAATAGTTTACTGCCTTTTAAAGTCAGTTGTACTGCAACATCATAGATCTAATCGTGCTCATAGAATCTTTTCGGAATCAAATGACTGACTGAGCATCAATGTCAGCGTTTATAGTGGTGTAGAGAATCTACAATATTGAAAGACATCACTTCGACGTTGACTGTACACCGAATATTAGGCGCTATAATTTGAATTTCTATTGCTTATGGAAATAGGTCGAATTTTGTCTTCAATTACGTATTTTTCAAGTAATTCAGCTGTATCTTCTTTCCTACTTTAATGCATGCTCTCGTAGTGTCTGAGTTTATATGAATTTTTTTATAGAGACTGAAATCAATGTATTCAGTGTTCAGTCAGATGTCCCCCTTTTTTCTATAGAGTATGCTTGAGATATAATGGAGACATTTTCGAGGCTCTAAGATATAAAATATAAGTAGCTTGGAATACTATAGGGTTATTAAAACTATATAAATATGTATTCCATATTTTAATATATAAATTCACTAATTTCCTCCCTAAATTTTATTTGTTTATTTCCGATTAAAAATAATACTAATATGGAACACCACTTTCTGGGTGTTGCTATGTATAGGTGGGCTAGTATATTTAACATTCTATAATTGTTTAATATTAGCTGATTCGTTGACCATCAAAACCGACGCCGGCAAAAAAGAAAAATCACCTCCATCTGAACTGTTTCAAGGCGAAAAGGAAAACATCGACATTTTGAGGTCTGTATGAGCCTTCAAGTTGAAAATATTTCGTCGGATTCCTTTCGGATGTAGCGAATATTTCTTGAAACCAGCGGCCGAAACCTGAAACGAAAAGAGATGAAAGGTAAAACTTCAAAAGTGAATGATTGTTTTATAACGTCGGACCACAAAGAGATTTTCGTGATACCACAGATGTGGTATTTAGCGAATATACATATAATGAAAATATTTCTAATTCGGAAAAGAATATAGTTTTTAAATATGTGAGGAGCTGGGGGTAGATTAATAAGAAACAGTTTCAGTTTGTTCTCCGTTCAGGCTCTGAGTGCTAAAATAGACTTATTACCATTTTAATGTCTCCATTATGATATTTGCCATTAGAATTCGGTTAACTCAGTCACGAACGGAGACCACTATGAATATTGAAGGCGGTTTCTACGTTTTCAGGGATGAGCATTGGAAATGTGTGATATTTCTTTTAAAATATTTCGAAGTTTGTATTTCTAAATTAAATGCAGTTAAATAATTTATATGTTTCGTATTATTCCCATAATATTCTAAATCAAGAAAAATATTAATAAAACAGCAGCATGTAAAAGGTCATCGTTAGTTTAAATTTTAATAATTTATGAATCTACTATATACAAAAACATACTAAAAATAGAATCTTATTTCAATCAAGCTGAGAATACATTCACTGTATAACATATTTTAAACGCAAAAGCCGATAGACTTTTTGGTTATTTACATTGCTTTGCTTGTCTTTAAGTTTCAGTCGACAATTGCACACATTTATAGCAAAGTTAATATTTTAATTTTTTTGTCTTTATCGTGTTGTCCACTACTAAGTTAAGTAATGCAATCATTCTATTATAAATGCAAAAATATAAGGAGATCCGACACTGCGTCGTTTCAAGCAATTATTCGACTTAAAAGAGAGCTATTGGGAAGAAAGAAGCATGTTTAAGTTTTGGTAAATAACGAAACGAGACGTGGTCTTGTAGTTTGTATCGCTATGAAGACATGAATAAGATTGTTTGAGAATCAGAGATCTAGCGATATCGAAGGTGATGAATGACACACCAGAAGACGAGTTGCTTAGAATGGTGCTGAGCTCGAAACGAATGGGATCTGGAATGGAACTTTATTTGTTTAACTAATGAGTTTAGATTTTGCTCAGGTCATATCATGATGGACGTGAAAGGTTTTCAAGGTGAAGGTTGAAATTTTTATCACTATAGAGATATCAGTTCAAGAATTATGGTGTATTGCGTTGTGTAATTGGGAGGAAGTTTAAACGCAGCTCCCTTATGTTACTCATTCTAAAACTCAGTGAAAGGAAATTCAATAAAACTCATTCTAAAAATGAATAATTTCGTGCAACGGTGCGCTATCAAGTTATGTTTCAGACTTGGACACAATGCGGCTGAAACTTTTGCGAAAATTTGACAGGCCTGTGAAAAGAGTGTTTTGTCAAGGGCCGTTTTATGTGGTTTAAGGTATTTTCAGAAGCTCAAAACTCGATAAACCTTGCAACAAAACGCCTTCCACTACAAGAAGCGATGAAAATGTCCACATGATCGGGGAAGATTTGAATTTGATTCACACAGCCGTTCATCAGATTTTAATGAATAAATAAATAGTAAATACAAAATGGCCAAGAAAAGACGAAACCTGTCCTGTAAAGGCCAAAACCCGTCTCTCGGCCGGTAAGGTTCTCGCGACCGTTTTTTTCGACTGGAAGGGAGTTTTGCTGATTGATTTTCTACGTGGTTAACGTACGATTAATGCTGCCTACTAGTGTTGAATGATAGCTGTTGGAGGCAACAAAATCCGCTTACAGGAGCAAAACCGCGTCTTTTGTTCCTGTAAGCAATCTGTCTGATGTTCCCATCAGAGACGTCCTTCTTCTCCATGACAACGCCAAATCATACACAGCGATTTTGACGAAGGAAAAACTGGAGAATATGCATTGGGAAATCCTTGAACACCCTCCTACAGCCCAGATTTGTTACCCTGTAATTAATTTTTGTTTGCGCCCTTGAAAGATGCACTTGGAGGGGTACGATTCGACAACGATCAAGATGTTGAGGACTTCATGCGCAATTGGCTGATAACCCAAACTAAAAGTTTCTAAGAGCAAGGAATTCACAAGCTTCCAAACCGCTAGGAAAAATGTGTAGAGGGTGGAGGAGACTATGTCGAAAAATGATCAATAAATATGTATGAAATAATTCCGGTTTATATTTGAGTCGTACATTAGCGAAATAGAGTTACAATTATGTGAAAGGTTTTTTGAAAAAGAGTATCATAAATAACAATATGCAGTGTGTTAAAAAGAGTATTGACACACTCTGAGTTTTCCCTCAATTCTCAAAACATACAACTTATCATTCGGTATCGTATTTTGGTTTTTAATATATATTAAAAATGCATTGTTGTAGCAACAAAGTAGAGATTAGGAATTAGTTTTAGTTTGGTTAGAAACATAATAAAATAATTTAAACAAACTCATCATATGCTAACAAACTAAGATCAGGACGACCTAAGCGATTCACCGAAAAGGAATAATGATTCATCCATCAATTAGTTGAAGGAAAACCTAACCATTTCAACTTCTAACACAGTACTCGATACTCCATTCAATCTTCAAACTAAGAAATGTCATACATAGTTTCAATTCCTACCGTAGAGCGGAGAGAAAAACTTTCATTAGTCAGATCAACCTCAAAAAAAAATTACTGAAACATATTTTAATAAAAACCAATAAACTTCTTTAAAGAACAAACGGAGGTTTGTTTAAAGAAAACCGAATACTGATTTCAATCGAGAAACGTTAAACCTACGGTGACATGGTGGCGGTAATTTATTGTTTTGGGGTTGTATGACTTGGAATGGTCTTAGAAAATTATCCTTCCTTGATTGTGTTATAAATACGAAAAAATATATTCATATTTTTAGGCATAATAGATTATGTTTCAAAGCTAATGGTCCCAAGGCAGACTGCCAACAGAACAAAAAAATGAATGTTGTATAATGTTCGTAAGCAATTAAAAACATCCCCTTAGTAACTCAATGCAAATCAAATTGAAGATTATGCTATTTGTTAGATTTGAAAGTAAGAAAAAAATTTTATCGAAAAATTAGTGTGTGTTAGTGTTAGTTAAATGTGTTGATTGAGGATTAGGCAACAATTGGTTATGATATATATAACTCAGATATATTATAATATAACTCAGATAATATAACTCAGATTATTGTTTCTTTGATGCAAAAAACATTACAACTAATTATTGATAGGGGAGAGGGGGGTCAATTGAACCACACCACACTGATTAGCCCAACATTTGGAATTCATATTATATGATTTTGTATTATATGATTTTGTAATGATTTAATTTTGAAAAATTCCAATTTTTGTGTTTATGGACATTTTTTTAGCCCTCGACAAAATATTTAATAATATTTCAATTTTTAAAATCATAACATTTCAGTTGTGATATCTCCATATATCTATATTTTACAATTCCTAGCTTGATTTCTAGCGAAATAATTTTGTAATTTACTAAATACCGCTATAAAATCATATAAAAGAATTTTGGAATCGAAAGAGACAATAATAAGTGTTGCTAAATTATGTTATCTTTCTTACAGGACATTACGGCGATCTCTTATAAAATTTAAGAAATGTGAAAATTTGAATGCTGTGTACCATCCTCACAACAAGGTCTTCACGGCTGAACAAGAACATTTTTTAGTCAACAATTGCTTAACATCTACTCAATTATATTATGGATTAACAACGATTGATTTAAAAAAGTTGGCATATCAATTTGCTTTTGAAAATAAGATAAAGAATCTCTCATCGTGGGATAATAATAAACAAGCTGGTAGTGATTGGTGTAAAGCTATCGTGAAAAGACATCCGGAAATATCTATTAGAATGCCAGCAGCTACAAGTCTTGCACGTGTAATGAATTTTGATAAATTTAACAGAAAAATAATAAAAAAGTAGGGTTGTAAAAAAATAGAAATACATTTTATGATATAAGTTTAAGAAAATAAATAATATATGTTTGTTAAAAGTGTGTAATAATAGTATTAATATATAATAAATAATAAATTATTAATTAAAAGTGTTTGTATTTGTTTCTAATAGTTTTTTCAATTGACCCCAACTAGTAGTTCAACTCCCTCTGCGCTGTGGCGGGTTGAATCACTTGACGCGGTTGTACAATTATATATTTTTTCTTTAATTATAATCAGTTGTTGACTAATTTACCTATCGGAAATGATAAAGCGAATAACAAACTACTATATTATCCAAAGAAAAGTTTTTTTTAATTCAATTAAAAAAAATAATTAAAGTATTTTTGGGTCAACTGACCCCCTCTCTCCAACTAATGGGTCGATGAGAAAATATTAGAGTTAATTATTTAATCGAAGCTTTTTTAAAATAAAAAAGCCTGGGGTCAATATTTTATGTTTGCTTGATTACACTTTTGAAAAAATAAGTTCTTTTGTTCATATTATATGATTTTCTATTGATTGTGCATTAATATTGTGCAATTGTTTCCAGAAAAGTATCTCGAATGTATCTCGAAAATATTAAGTGTGTCAATACTTTTTTTGACCCATTGTATATACAACATAACTTAATTGAAAACAACTGGCAAATTAAATTATATATTTTGCTTCAAGTTAGTATTTAGAAATACTGCTTCTCAAAAGATACTCTATAATAGTTGAATATTCAGAATAGCAAAAACAAAACTAAAAATAGAACTTTATTCAAATATTTTTTAAATAGATTTATTTTTAATGCACATCAATTATTTTTGAGTGGAATATTTTTATACAAAAACATGCAATTCCATAATTCAATTTTAGAAAGTAAAAACAAAAAATGAACCATCACAACTAGACTTATCTATCGGTTGTTTAGATATCTACAATGAAAGGTTATCTCCGCCGCTGATATTACTTACCAAAATTCCCACTGTAACCGTTTCGCAAAAGGCCAACTATCGCGGACCTGTGCTAAGCGTTATGTAAGATTGTCAAACAAAAATGACCGGTAACTATAGATCAGGACCCCACTTAAGTCCAATTTACATTTTTGCGTGACTGCATGTGGGTATACATCATGATTTTACGGATGTGAACACGACCATAAAATCGTTAGTTATTTCGTAAAACTGTTAAACGGCTGCAATTTCGATAAGCAAACTTTTATCTATCAATATAACCATTTATTCATCTTTTAAAAGTCTCATTTAGTTTTATCATAATGTAGCGATTTTCCTACAAATCGCCACCAAGGTGCAAATAAAAAAATGTCTGTTAAAAAAAATTAACTATTTACAGTTGAAAATTATCTTTTTTGTCACCGCTGGTTCACTATCACAGTTCAAATAATCAAAAAAATAAATTAAAATTACTCTCGTCCTCCTGACATTGACACCGATCTGACTCTTACACTGACCATTGTTTATCTGTTATACCGGGTTGCTTCACTGCCCCCTCCTTAAGAATATTTCATCCCGAAATCCATCCTGGCCCTCTTCTCCATGTCGATATCCCATAGAAGAAACAGTCCACTGTCTTCTCTCTTCTGGCCATTCGCCTTGGGTGGAAACAGCAGACAAAAATGGCGATCCCGGTGAATTTGAATATCTCCTCCAGCATATTCCGCACCAGCCTCCAATCCAGACGGTCCAACCCGCAAGCCAATTTCGGTATTGCTAACTTGCTGATGTTCTGGTCCAGAAGTTTTTCTTTCAGGTCGCACAAGGTATCCCACACGGAGCGATATGACGTATTCTCATGTCTGGCTGTCTTGTTCACGAGATAAAAGATGTTTCTATTAATGATTTGCTGATTGGTTGTTATCTGCAAAGCATCACCAACATGCGGATTCTGCCTCCTAAGGTTGGATACCTGTCCGAACTTCTTAAATACGACTGCGATTTCTCGGGACATCTGCAGATCTTCGGCTATACAGTGGGCCAATGCATATTCCTCTGGGACAGTAAACAGGTCCTATTGTACTTCTATAGTGACGCAATGTTGACTTTTCGGACCAGTGGAATATCTGTCCATAAATTCTTCAAAGGTGAGCTCGGCGGGAAGGTCCATCGGACGTACCCTGCCTTCTCCATTACCATCGTCCCGATCACCGGTAAAAGACATCATTCGGTTGAAATAGATGATTTTTGGTTTCCCTCGCGGTAGTCTTCATATGCGATACACCACGTCATTGATCCTATCGAGAACTTCATAGGGTTCTTCCCAGGATGTTTGGAGTTTCGGAGATAACCCACGACGACGTCGAGGATTGTAGAGCCACGCCAAGTTACCAACCTGATATCCTCCCTTCTCAGCTCGCACATCGTAGGCGTCCTTCATTCGATCATTGGCAGCCTGGATACTTTGGCGAACCCTGTGATGGATGTCATCCATTCTCCTTCGGATGTTACAGACAGTCCTCACCGACTGTGTCTTCTCCAGGTGGATAACCAAACTTCAGGTCACAGGGCAGTCGAAGTTCTCTGCCCATAATGACGCTCTCTGGGGTCTGCCCTGTGCTCTCGTGTACGGATGAACGGTAGGCCAACTGAAACAAATGGAGAAACTGGTCCTAGTCTCGTTGATGGTCGGAAACTACTTTTGACAGGTATCTATTTATGGTCCGATTCAGCCGTTCCACCATTCCATCTGACTGCGGATGTAATGTGGTAGTTTGGGTCTTATGAATGCCTAGTAGTTGACAGACTTCCAAAAAAAGGGGGGACTCAAAATTTCTCCTCTGATCGGAATGCAACTCCGCGGGTACTCCAAAGCGACAAATCCATTTCTTCACAAGGGCGTCTGCAATAGTAGCAGCTTCCTGATTCGGCAAGGCGTAGATTTCCGCCCATTTACTGAAGTAGTCCATCACGACCATTACGCACTTGTTCCCCACTTCAGTCTCTGAAAACGGGTCGGCTATGTTCAAACCGCCACACGTTCTAACGGGCTGGCAACGTTATACTGCCGCATAGGAGCTCTCGGGGGTTTCTGAGACCCGTTACTGGCTGCGCAAATCAGGCAATTTCTGCACCATTCCTTGACATCTATCTTGCAGTTCACCCAGTAGAAACGCTCCCTCAACCTGGCTAGTGACCTAGTCAATCCAAAGTGACCCCCGCTTGTCCCGTTGTGGACCTCCGTCAGTACTTCCTGAACTCGATTCTCAGGAACCACAACCTGCTTCTTCGGATCTCGGCCATCAGGATTCTCCACGAGCCACGTCAGAACACTGCCTTGAATTTCCAAGGAATTCCACTTGGCCCAGTAGGATTTCACAGCTGGTTTATAGCGGGCAACGCTACCTCCTCCCACGTTGCCCTACGATTCTCTCGTTTCCAACCAATAACCAGCTTCAAGGTGGGATCTTCCTCCTAGTCTTTCTGCAATTCAGCTGGCGTCCATAAATCGCCCACCACCGTTGTTCTATTTACTGGAACTTCTTTTTGCTCAACCCGATAGTAGTGTTGGTAATCTTCTAAGCAGGGTCTTCTGGACATGGTATCGGCATTCCTATGGATCGAAGTCAAACTCCCGCAGACGCTCGATCCATCGCGCTACCTGGCCTTCCGGATTCTTAAACTAGAGGAGCATTTTCAAGGCGGCATGGTCGGTTCTCAATAAGAACTTTCTCCCGTAGACGTATTTGTAGAAAGGCTCCATAGATTTGACTACAGCCAGTAGCTCACGGCGAATGACACAGTAGTTGCGCTCCGGCTTCGACAGGATCTTACTAAAATATCCGATGACCTTTTCCTCTTGACCGTCTTGTATCTGTGACAGCACGGAACCTATCCCAACGTTGCTTACGTCTGTGTCCAAGATAAATTTAAATTTCCCTTCAGGCAGTGGATAACCCAGGATAGGTGTGCTGGTAAGGGCCTGTTTTAGAAGCTAGAAGGCTTGCTGGCATTGTTCAGTCCATTCAAACCGTATTTCGCCTTCAGTGAGCTTCGATAACGGCTTGGCGATGTTAGAAAACCCTGATACAAATCGTCGGTAGTAAGTACATAACCCCCAAAAGCTTCTAAGTTCATGTTTGTCCTTAGGTAATGGCCAACTTTTGACAGTTTCAATCTTAGCAGCGTCGACTGCCACTCCTTTTTCCGAGACAATGTGGCCTAAGTAATGTACTTCTCTCCGAACGAGATAGCATTTCTTCAGACTCAGCTACAAGTCAGATTTCCTTAACCTCTGGAACACTCCTTCCAGGTTTTTCATGTGGTCTTTGACGGACTTTCCAACCACAATTATGTCATCCAGGTAGACCAGATATGTCTTCCACGATAGCCCTTTCAAGACGAGTTCCATCAATCTCTCGAAGGTGGCGGGGGCATTACACAACCCAAATGGCATGACAGTAAACTGCCATAATCCCGTACCCACGATAAAAGCTGTCTTCTCTCGGTCACTCCGGTCCAGTTCCACCTGCCAGTAACCGCTCTTCAAATCCAGTGTGGAGAAAATCGTTGATCCAGGCAAGGTGTCCAGAGTATCGTCTATCCTTGGCAGTGGATAACTGTCCTTCTTCGTCACGTTGTTAAGTTGCCGATGATCCATATAAAATCTTCTCGATCCATCTTTCTTCTTAACGAGAACTACTGGTGAAGCACATGGACTGCTGGATGGCTTAATCATACCTTCTTTTTCCATATCGTGGACAATCTTGGTCTTGGACAATCTTCATACTTGGCCAAGGTAGCCCTCTAGCAGCCTGACGAATTAGTCTAGTATCGCCAGTGGTGATTTTATGCCGAACGATGTTAGTTTTACTGACAAGATTCTTGAGAGCAGCTCTCTCCTGGTTGGTAAATCCATTTGGACAGGCGGATACAAGGTCTTCCAATTCTTTCGGGAACTTATCATTGCTACATTCGATGACGTTCAACTTCCTGACAACTGAAGACTCAGGAGGACAATACCCCAATACGGTCCCTTTTTTAATCGACACCGAGTAATAATTGGTGTTCATTACTCGTATGGGCATTCCTTTGACGACACATAGCAGAACTTTTCCTACCGCCATTCCCCGTCCTATCTCCCTATCGTGGCTTCTGGGCTCAAACAGCTTGATGCCTCCCATGTCCGACTTCTTCTCCATGGCAAGCGTTCACAATAACCTCACTACGTTCTGGTATTACGCAGTTCTCGCTCAGAATCACACGAACGCCACCTTCCTTGGACCTACGGTGTAGAACGACTTCTTCTCCACTTATCTTCACCGTTCCTCACTTCAAGTTTAATTCGAGACCCTTGGCATTGATGATGTTCATGCCCAAGACGACTTCATCCTCTATGTCGGCTATCAAAGCTACATCACGAAATGAGGTGCTCCCAAGGTGACACGTGATGTCGATTTCGCAGTGCACGGTAGCTGGAGACCCAGTTGCAGTGCGCAGCTTTCATGTAGTGGCCATGATTTTCATTGAAGGCGAAACGATGTTGGTTCGAACGATGATCTTTGTCGCACCTGTATCCAGCAGCATTGGATGTAGCTTGTCATCGATATGACCATCTATGAACGCGCTGTTGGACCGATGTTAAATGGTAGCTATTTTTACTGTTCGATGAGGGGCATGCTGGGTACAGGTCGATGCTCGCTAGTTCTCGTCGACCAGCTTTAGTTTTTCGGGACCGAAGAGGTAGATGCCTTGCATTGGCTTCGCTCGTGCCCAGTTTTCCGCAGTTTCAGCACCTGACTCTCTTCTTTTCTGGCTTCCAGATTCTTTCTTCTACGATCCGCCGTACGACCCCTTCTATGACGTTCTCGGAGTGTTCATCATCTAATCCTCGGACTCGAGCCTGGCTGCGAGAGCTCTGCATCGCTGCTTCGAATTTCAAGGCTTGGGCAAGCGCTTCTACAAGTTTCCTCGGGCGAGCCAACAATAAGGATTGTCTGACTTCAGGGTCTCGCAGTCCATCCATAAATGCCTGTACAGCCAAGCGTTCCATCACATTCTTCGGAATAGCAGGATAAGCTAGGCAAACAAATCGAACAACGTCAACTTCGAATTCATGCAGGGTCTCGCTAGACTTCTGGATGCGGTTCTTTAACTGTAAATGGTAAACGTGCTTCAGATGGATCTGACCAAATCGTAGTTCCAGGCGTTTTACTAGCATCTGATAACTCCTCTGCTCTTCCGTTGAAATGGTCTGCAACACATCAGTGGCTTCCCCTCGCAATTCCAAAGTCATGGCAGTAGCCCTCTCCCTATCAGTCCATCCGTTCGCTTTTGCTGCTGCCTCAAATTGAATCAGGTAATTGGACCAGGAAGTTTTGCCATCAACTTTCGCCATCAACTTTTGCCGGAACTTCGAACAAGTATTCCTCAGAATCCACATTGTCGTTCATCAAAGCCTTCCTCAATCTCGCTTGCAGCACACTTTTCACACCGGAGATCTCCAAATCACGTTCTTCCAACTCTCTTTTCAAGTCCGCGACTTTTAAGTCTTTCAAAAGTACTCTTTGCGAAGCCATATTGTCTCTTAAATTTATTTATTAATTGTCCATACAAATTTATTAGCACCTTCTGAGAGAATAACCCCACACCTGACAGCAATGTAGGAATTTTCCTACAAATCGCCACCAAGGTGCAAATAAAAAAATGTCTATTAAAAAAAATAACTATTTATTTACAGTTGAAAATTATCTTCATTCTCACCGCTGGTTCACTATCGCAGTTCAAATAATCAAAAAAAAATAATAATAACATTACTCTCGTCCTCTTGACATTGACACCGATCTGACACTGACACTGACCATTGTTTATCCGTTATACCGGGTTGCTTCACTAACATATGTCAATTATTAGGTTAATGCAAAATTATCTTCTGTTTACTTTTGTGCATTTTTTGCTTATGAAAAATGATATTTTGTTTAATTTTTTTCATAAAAATATTCTTCTATATTTTGTTGATACCAATGCGTATCGAAAATTATATTTACTTATGTTATATTATGCTCTATTAGGAATACAGAAATAGTTCAGGAATAGCTCTAACAGGAATAATTTGCCCGGTTCACATCAGGTGATGCCAGTCTGGAGGACAAATCAGGATGAGCTCGTCTATCAGATTCCGATACTCAGGAACTTTTGGCAGCCGTGGAAGAGGACAAAAGCTTGACAACTGGAATATTGGCCAAACATATCAATGGTGATCAATCCACGATCCTCCGACACCTCAAAAAGCTCTGTAAGATATGGAAATTAGCTGAATGGTTCTCACACGAGCTCGTCGATAAAAACAAAGCCGATCGTGCTACAAGACCGTGTAAGAAGAACAAAATTGTCTTCCATCTCGACAACGTTCGCTGAAAAATTGAAAAGAGGGCTAAGTCTATGATGATGATTTTAATGAGTTGGTGACCAATGACGTGTGAATTACCTACAAGAACCTGCTATTTTTTGTCGGTGCTATCGACCGTCTGCCAAGCAAATGGAAAGCAGTTATTGAAATAGAGGATGAATATGCTCCAGAATAAACATTTAAACATATTTCTTTTTAATTTTGGTTTCGTTTTTCATACTAAATATTGTGTAAAAAACCGCAGATAATTATCAATACTCATCCGGGGCTTCTTTTCAAAGTTGTGTATTGCACTTAGATTTCTGTCTAACATCCTTTCATACTAATTAATACAACTGTAAGCTTGCAGTTAAAGACAATTAGACCAATGAATGCAAATTATGTCAATGAATAGGAAGGAATAATTTGTTTATTTACTATCAGTTGCTATGTAAAAAGTATGTAAAAAGTCTGAGAAGTATAAATAACAAATCACGTGTTAGAAATGCTGCAAATGGTTTTACGGAAAGTTTAATAGCAGCGCTGGCCCTTTGTCTTCAATGACCACGTACTAAACAATATCCGACATGCCGAAAAAGCCCCACCGACTCACAATATTTCACTATCCGCAAACGGAAATTCTTTCGGCGCGTTCAAAACCAAAGATAAAACGCGGATGGAGCATCCGACGGGCGAATACCACGTCGACCGCAACACATCCGAAATTAAAACTCTTCGGAAAGCTAGGTAACGTATCTTGTTAGTAGGCAACATTAGTCAACCCTTTTCACTGGCTAGCGGCAGAGACAACCCCCCAACTGCCACCTCCGACCACACATCGCCTGTCCCTTCTGGTCGGTAGCGTTGTCTTCCGCGGACGCAACGGAAATAATTTATTTTGTCCGAAAGGCGAATACCTGCCGCGGCCCTTGTCGGGTCCTGTTGAATTGAAATTTGTCACGGGCCGATCGGAATGCGACTAATTTGCGCCGGACATGTCGGACGAGGCATTCTTAGGACTGGATAGTTTCCCCATTACGACTTTTTTCGTTTTGGATGTGGATCGTTACGGTTGTGGTTTAAATAAAATCAAATTTAATCTATTGTTTGTAGGAATTTGCTTCCTTTTGTTATATACTACAAAGGACACTATAAACTACTATTATCAAAAAGTAAAGAGACTTTTGTTTCAAGAATTCGCGCACTTTACGTATCGATACAATCATTTATTCTTTAAGTTGGTATGACTCTCCTTTACATCTGACAAAAGTTTCATATCATTTCGCTGGTTAAGATTTATCCTTTCCTATTCTATCCCCATTTGTAACCGGATCGGCTTTCCCTTTATATACTGTTTGCAGCCATGTCTTCCGTAATAGAGAACCATGGCTTCATCGATGCTGTGAGATTTTTGCAAAGATGCATTTGCTAAAAATATTGCATTCATATGTCTAAGCAATGGTCGAAGTTTTGCAAATTTGTCACTTTTGTCCAAATTATTGTTATCTGCGAAATGTATATTACTCATGATATATTCACACCTATCTCTTGATATGGCTTCTACTGAGTTTATTGTGGGTATCTTTTTCACGTTCCCTGGACATTCGATGCCTTGTGGGTTGTAGATATCCGCTCAGTAACAGCATTCCCAAAAATGATATATTTCCTTGTTTATTTTTCTGGTTAGCGTACCCAAAAAATAACATGAAAATAAATTAGAACATGACGAAGAAAATAAATATTTTTATGCCTGTTGGGTTCATTCTCTATTAATTCAATAAGGTCGTTATCAAAAAAGTTCTGAAATAATTCAATAGGATGTTTCTTGGCTTCTTTGGTTCACTTCAGAGACATCGGATTGCCATTTGTCGTCGGAACCAATAATTTCAAAATCTGTTTTACCCATTTGAAGTCAGTTTTTTTGCCTTTGAGAACTGATTACTTTTCTTAGATAGGCGTTTCGCCAAATCAAAAAGTTGCATCGTATACTCCTCATCATCAGAGTCAGAATTAGCTGAGGAATTAGCTATATTATAGAAATTTATTTCAACAGGTGCTCTTAGTTCATTAGCTGATACATTATCAATTACTCAATTATTCTCATCGGTAATATCGCTACATACATTTTCGGGTGGAAGTATAGGAATATCCATTCCATCCTCAGGAAAATCATCATCTAAAATGTTTAACATGTATTAAGAGGAAAAAAAACCTTATGATTCAATTTAAAAAAAAACAATCACTTATATGCCAAACAAATTCTTTATATGCCTAACGTCCTATAGCATATTTATTGAAGAAAGAAACTAAACCCAAACATATTCACGCATATTGCACGTGATCGTTACAGGACCACACTAAGAACTTGTCTTCTTTTTAGCTAATATCGACAACTTCATCAGCTGTGTCCGTATCAGACATTTTATGCAAACAAAATACAATTATTAATAAATCGAATGCAACTCAATAAATAAAAAAAAACTCACGGCAGTGTATGAGTTACTGCCACCAATCCTGTGTTTCTATCGAACGGCAGCCTGCCTATCATCTGTGTTTTCATTGGTGCTTTAAACAATTCCGAATTCCGCCAATAGCAGAGGCGCTCAGCGTTTCTACAAGAACTTTAGTGATTATAGAGAAGAGTTAAAGATGAACCTCGTTCAGGAAAACTTTCCACGTCAACTAAAAAAAAACGTTAAAAAAATTTACTAAAATCAATGATCTTAAGTGCCGATTACGTGTTAGAGGCATTATAGATATTAATGGAATATCATTTGAAACAATTGAAACAGTGTGGAAGAATAATTTAGGATGTCTCCTGTATTTTCTTGTTTGTCGTTTTCTCGTCTTGTCGTCTACTGTTTCTCGACAGTCGATAAAGAATATTATTTAAGCGTTATACGTCATTTGCGTACATCCATTTAAAAAAAGTCCAGATTTGTGGCAACAGAGATTATGTCTTTTGCTTCACAATAATGCATCATCGTAAACCGCAACAATTATACGTCAATATTGTGATAGAAATCAAAGAAATACCATTTTATAAGTACCATATTCATCAGATATGTCACTATATGACTTTTTCCCTCGATGAAACAACTGCATCGTTTTTAATCCATAAAAGCTATTTAAGACACTTCGCTGGCCTCCTTGAAGAAAATACCAGGAGTGGAGAATAAAATATTTTTTGAGAGGACATGACTACGAGGGTGAATGAAATATAAACCGGAATTGTTTTATGCATATTTATTATTTATAAAATAATATAAAAAAACTATTGATCATTTTTCGACATAGTCTCCTACATGCTCTACACATATTTCTCAGTGGTTTGGAAGCTTGTGAATTATTTGCTCTTAGAAACTTTGAGTTTGAGTCATTAGCCAATTGCGCAGAAAGTCCTCAACATCTTGATCGTTGTCGAATCGTAGTCCTCCAAGTGCATCTTATAAGAGCGCAATCAAAAAATAGTCACCGAGTAACAAATCTGGGCTGTATGAAGGGTGTTCAAGGGTTTTCCAGTGTATATTATCTAGTTTTTCTTCATCAAAACCGCTGTGTGTGGCACGGCTTCGTCATGGACAAGGAGGACGTCTCTGATGGGGGACACCGCGTCTTATGCTCCTGTAAGCGGATTTTGTTCCCTCCAACAGCTGTCATCCAATTCCCTTTCAGTCAAAAAAAACGGCCACGAGAATCTTATCAACTTCCGTCTCTCGTCTTTTTTTCGCCATTCCTTACTAGCCATTTTTGATTCTGGAGTGTAATAATGCACCCACGTTTCATCACGATATGCTTCAAAAAAGTCTCTCCTTCACGTTGAAATCGATTCAGAAGTCTCTTACTGATTTGCAATCGGATATTTTTTTGAACTTCGGAAACCATCGGGCACATATTTTATTGCAGTCATGATGATTTCTGGTGATTGTTTGAGCACTCTCAAAGCTAATACCCACCTTTAAAACGATTTTATAAATAGTGAGCCGCCGGTCATCTTCGATAAGGTCGAGAACTGCACTAATGTTGTTAGCAGTGACACTTGACCTGGGAGGTTAATTATGACTTATATTTACCACAGTTTCTCGTCCAACTTCTTAGCTCAACCTAACACTTAGGTCTTAGATAGGGTATCATTCCCTTCAACCCTTCTATTATGCAGACAGGGTATCATCCCTTTCAACAGAGTTAATATTTCAGGTGGTTTAACACCTTCCTTGGTTAAAAACTTTATTATAACGCGTTACGCAACGAACGGTGCAACCTGTTGATCAATTATGGCTGTATTGACAAAAAAACCGAGTGAAAAAAAAACGAGCATTTCCCCACTTCTAATACATTGCACTGCAACGACCTATACTGTCAGCCAGCTCATGATTGGCTGAGTATTGTAATTGTAAATTTCGGGGTTATATTTAATTCAATGTCTTATGAATGATACAAAATAATTTTGGATGAATTAATAAACACTTTGTGTTTTATTTAAAAATTAATTTTAATGTTTCATCTTAGTAATATGTTTAATGAAGTTTATTTAAAGAACGTAAAAAAAGATTAGTATTTATTATTTCTCTGCAGTGTTTCCTAACTAAAATGGTTAAAATCGAAAATAAAAATTGCCTAAAACAAGGCAAAAACAGAAGAGGTATTTAATAAAACAGATATTGATAATGTAACAGGAAATATAATATAAAAGGCTACATAATACAAAATAAATTATAATTAAAAAAAACTAAAAACTCGCTTTAATGGTAAACCGAACTAAAAAGTAAAAAATAAATTTTAGTTTAAGAATAAAGCGATGAACGAGAAAATTAATGCGTCATTGTAAAAAAAAAAGTGGGGTGCTCGATTTCAGTTGTTATAAATATTCTATCAGTACCGTTTCTATATGTAGAGTTAGTATCATTAATTTTCTCGTTCATCACTTTATTCTTGTATTAAAAATTATTTTTTACTTTTTAGTTCGATTTACTATTAAAGCATATTTTTTAGTTATTTTAAACTATAATTTATTTTTCATTTTTTAGTTCGATCTGCTATAAAAGCGTGTTTTTTTAGTTTTTTAAACTATTATTTATTTTTCGTCACTACCTACCCGTGGCGGGAGTGGGTAATTAGCGCACCTACTGCCTTCCTTAGACGTTGTAACCGTGTCTCAGGCTCCATCTCCGATAGCAAATCCTTGATTCTCACGATCCTGTTCAGAATAATGGGACGAACTTATTAAATTATTATATTGTCATCGGTCCTTGATAAGTGTACTAATTTTAAATTTAATCTGACGTTTTGAAATGGGTGAAAAGAAAGTTCAAAGATTCCGTTAGATAGATACAAGTGAAGCTAATAAAAGCGTGTTAAAAAAATATTTGATTTGAATTTGTAATACTCTAAAATCATTTTAGGTGGTAGTGATAGTGATCTTACCAATGTCCAAGGAAAGCTCTAAAAGTCATGTTTGGTCTGACAATTTTTGCTGCAAGGAATTTCGAAATATTGAAACTTATCCATTTCCCTGGTCTACAAAATTTAAACTTTTTTCGTCACACGAAAACGTTTGTCTAATTTAGATAGTACTATGGCGCCCTAACTAATACATTAACAAAAATAAATTAACACGTCAGGTTTCTTTGTAACATTCAAATATATATATTTATAAAAACTGTACGAACGCAATTATCCACATATACACGATAGTTATGATATTCGCGAGTCTTAGCTTCTGGTAGATCCCTTTTCAATCCCCAGCAGTAATAGGCTAACATCCCACGACTCCATTTCTTTTTTATCTTCAATGACATATTGTACCCAAAGCTTTGTATTCGACCTATGATAGCTATCTAACTTCAGAAATGACGTTATTCAAACATAAACACTTATATGAGCTGAAATTTAATATGTAGCTGTCACAAAAAAAAACTGATGGTAACTGGAAAAAAATAATATTGTTTTTGTAATGACAGTAGATAAGTACAATCAAATATCATTACAAAATATGTGTGACAAAATAGTGTTTACCAGTGTTTTTGAAAAGTTTTAAGTCGAATTACGAGCTTCTCATTTAAACATTCAAAAATATCCATATCATCAAAATCACACAGTTCTCATTCGTTTCTCATTCGTAGAAAATCTCTCAAAAGGCATTCAGCTTTAACCAATCTGGTTAATGGGCTAATTGAAGAGCGATTTCTTGTCGGATTTTATACTCTTGCCTAGAATATATACATAGATATACAAACAATACTCCAAGTACAAACATATCCACCGTGAATTAGTACACACTTAGTATTTTTTAAACTGAATATTTCATCATTTTTATTGGTAAGTTCTTCAGGTGTATTTTTCATTTACGGTTAAGATTTTTCCCAAAAGTTTTTCCAATTATATCACATAGATATTGCTCAATACTAGAGTGTAAAAAAATATTTACGATTTTGTGATACTTAGTTATTCACTATTTAGAAACTCCTAATTCCCCTAGTGTCCCACAGTTTCCTAGTGCTTATTTTACGATCTGCAGCCACATCTGCTCTTAGGTCAGTATCAGATGAGCTCTCTTGGGTGGAGCGACCTATGACACGCGATCTATCGATCAAGATAGTTCAACTTGAGTATTCAGACGGGGTGGTACCACCAATAGGCGACTCTTCTGCCACCCAGTGGGTTATTGTTTTCGTAATAAAATCGTTTTTAAGGCACCCTGTTATATGGGATGTTGGTTGCAATGTGTATGCAAATAGGAAAAAATTAAAAAACGCGATGGGTCGCAATGAGTCAGTTTCTTTCAGAAGGGCTACTTCAGGGAATGATGGGATAGTTCAGCTACTACAGGGAATGAACTACTTCATCGCATGATGGGGAGAACGGCCGGGGGAAATGGAAAACTTTATCAGGATCTTATCTGAGATAAGAATACATAGAACAAGATAGTTGTATAGAACAAGCTAGTTTTCTATTTCTTTCTTAATAAGGAATGCATCCAAAACTGAAATTAAAAAAATATTTTTCCGTTTCACAAGGTGAATGTAGGTTATAGCTGTTAACTCTTCGACTTCCATTATTCAACTGAGGGTCATGAGCCGTGCGTGGTGTTTTTCAACTCGCGGATCAAGTGACTTCTATATTAAGCGGTTTGTCCTCGGTCGCGTCACCCAGAAGACCTCCTTTGACACTGGTCTTAAAACGCCGGCATTGAGATCCGGTGGACGCCTTAATCTCCCCATATCTAATTTGCAAATGTTAGTTGTTTTGTCGCCTGTTTTAAAATAATATCATGAAATTGACTTAATTTCGCGACTTAAAAACAAGTAAACTAAGTTTCTGTTAAAAGCATCGATTGCTGAATATTTCGCCATGGAATCATTTGCTTACTAACAAAGAAATATTGATTTGTCGGAGAAAAAAGTTGAAATCCAATTAAACTAGTGAGGAATGAAGTATAGTCCTTTATTTATAAGCAAAGGAAAAAGACGCAAATATTTTTGTTACACCCTTGTACATATGGCCTTTTTGTAAAGAATATGTCATGCCACTTGATAATATCCAAATATCTACACTCTCAGTAGTTTTGAAATACACTTAATAATAACTTAACAATTTTTCAAGATAATTATTCCGAGAGCGTTGTTTATTTATATAAATTAAAATTACTTAGCAGGATGATCTAGAAATGGTCTACAAAATGTCTACACATCAAATGTTAACATAAAATAAAATTTTTAAACTGATCAGGACATAATCAAATTCGTAATAAAAATGAGTTAGAAATGTAGGTAAAAAATGCAAAAATATAATATAGATTAACGAATATTTTTTAAAAACTACATATGAAAGAAATGGAAAGTCATGCGTGGCCCAACATGCACTCGAGCATAATGGCAGTAATTTAGGATTAATTAGAATTTTAAATAACATTAACACTTTAGCTGTTAGTAATGAATAGAAATAACAAAATGTAAAAAACAACTATGAATCAGTATAAAGGATCCATCGCATTTGTTTTTTGAATTAGTCTTGAAACGATTGGATGATTCTGATACGGTCTTATGATTTTCACACGATTTAGTTACAAGTTGTTTACGTTAGTAAAGAGTCTCATAAAGTTCTTTAAAAATGAATCGGAAAAATTAGAGCAAAAATGGGTAAATTGTTTTTTAATTTGTTAGTGGGGTTTAAATAAAGGTTTCTCCAACAAGAGTGTCAAAACTTTAAAATTATTACCAAGAACTACAAACGGTAATTCGTTAGGTCAAAAATTGTTTGGGGTTAATTTCTATTTTTTCATATATAATAGATCCCTACAAAAAATAATTTCAACGGCGTGAGATCGCAGGATCTTGGTCGTCAGTGACGTTTCGCGGAAAAACTCGCCCAGAAAACGTTTCTAGCAATAAATCGACTGTCTATCAGACGAGGTCTCTTGGGTGGCGCGACCTATAGACATGCGACCTAATGATCAAGATTGTTCAATCTGAATGTTGTGGTACCACGGGGTGGTACCACTCAACAGGCGACTCTTCTGCCACCCAGTGGGTTATGGTTCTCTTATTAGTCCAAGGATTCCAAGGATCCAGGAATCGAACCGCTTGATGTAGAAATGTTTATTTTTGAAGTTCAGCAGCACCCTGTTATGATGGCTGTCAACCCGATATGAGTATAACATCAGCCATGGCTATTAGTTTTATTGGCCCACTGTTAAATAATTATGGGTTTTATGGTGACTCAGATAACCCAGCTTAGATATACATGTTCTTCCGCATGCTGGCCATTTAAGGTTAGGAGGATACAGAGTAGGTACACGCGTCACAAGTGTGTTTGGCTTTTCGCGTTTGCCTTTTGGCTGCGGCTTTTTGGCGATTATCCTCCACTTGGAGCTACACAGCTTCGTATGCCATTTGGGTCTGTCGTTTCCTGTCTTTTGCCATTTGGACACACATAAATTATAACAAGAATAATACTAATTTATAGAAAGGTAACAAAATTGTCTCAATAGCACCCTATTATATGGGATGTTATTTAGAGTGAGTACGCAAATATGGAAAAAAGAAGAACGCTATGGATCACAATGGTTCAAAATTTCTTTTAGAAGCGCAAGTAGTTCATCGAAAAAATGGGGAACATTCGATGAAAATGAAAAACTTTATCAGGATCTTGTCTGAGATAAGAATACATAGAACAAGCTAGTTGTATAAAACAAGCTGGTTTTCTATTTCTCTTAATAACTACAAAGTCACTGATTTTCTTACCGATAACTATAAACGGTAATTCGTTAATTCTTATTCTATGTTGTAAAATCAATAATAGCATTAAGATTCGAAAATAATTTTGTTCAAATGTCCCCCTCGCGTTCGTCTGGTGGAATGCAGCCTGGAGACTCAGTTTTCGATTTATTTCCCACATATCGCGTGGTAGATTTTCAGTTGTGGTGGTTTATGTTTTTGAATAGTTTATTTAAGATCAAGAATTGTTCGGGGTTTATTTATGTTCTTCATAAAATCATAGAATAGACGTAGCCCCAAAAAAATTGAATTTCTAGGGTGTGATATAGCATGATCTTGGTGGCTAGTTGACATTACCGTTTCGCGAAATAACGCACCCAGGAAACTTTTCTAACAATAAATCAATTGTCTAGCAAGATGCGTGACAAGATTCAAGACAGGTAATTCCTTTAAGAGGTAATTCCTGGTAATTCTGCCAAGCGAATCAAAAATTTAGCGATGTTGTTAAATTGATGTGCGTACTTTCGATAAGAAGTACAAAAGAAGTCCAGGAAGCTTCAAAACTCGTGTTTGTTTTTGGGTACTGGCCATGTTTTCACGATTTAAATCTTCTCTAAATACAGAGCAACTATTTGACTGGAAACAATATGACTCAAGGAAACAATAGCCTGAATCATCTCAAAGATTGCGAATCGAAGCATCGAATGTCTTACCGATCATAATGTTATCATCCAGATACACTAAACACTTAACACAGAGAACTTAACAGTTTCTATATTTTTATTGTTTAAGTTAAAATGTCGTTATTCTAAATCTTAATTATAATATGGTAGAGAAATACAACAATTAAGAAATATAATAATTACTGAAAAATAAAAAATGTTGAAACATTAATAATAGAGAATCTGTATCTACAGAAAGAGTAACTGATTAACCATAACTACCTCTTGTAGTATTACTGCTTCCTTTAACTAATATACAGGGTGTCCCAATAGTACAATATCGATTGATATCTTGATAATGGCTGGAGATAAAGAAAAAGTTTAAGTATAAGGGTTGTACAACTAAATAGGTTGCATAATTTAAAATTAATTTTATTTATACAGGTTATCTCACAAAACCATGACAGGGTATAATTTTGTTTTTTCTCATCGAATACCTTATATGTCCATTTATTTTTACATTCTGCTTTTGATTCTAAATATATTTTGTAATACATATGATATACCTAAACCCAATAGTTTTACCGATATCCGCCATTTTGGAAAAAATATCGGAGTTGTAGATTCTATTTTGCAGTGCCATATATCATTTATTTTTGATGTAGGATTATTATTTTCGGTAGGAATATTAACGAAACTATGACTTCTTCTATATTAGTTATATGACTATAACTTCTAATGCAAACAAAATTTGTCTACGTTATACAGTGTATCCTGTCTGTCCCATAACTGAGATAAATTTTAAAAAATCAATACATCAAATTTCAATTTTTTTAAATGGATTGTCTAATATTTTTTTATTTTACAGTATTCCTAAGATAAAATACTTCTATTCTTGTTAAACATGTCCTATACCTATCTGTCATCATTTCCGAGAATATTACATTTTTGCTTTTTATATTTCGTTTTTAATGAAGTTAAAATATGCTTCATGTTATTATTAAACTAATGAATACATTCGTGATAAGTCATGATATATTAAGAATTTAAGTTATCAAATGTTTTAATATTTGATTAGAAAGCAATTATTGTAGAATAACAAAACTTATTGTTGTAGTAAACAAAACGTAATAAATATTTAGTTTTTAGCAAGACAGTTTAAGTACAAACATTTATAAAGAAGAAGTCACTACAATCATTTAATTAAATGTTTAATATGTCTACTATTTTGTGCAATTCAAACTGTAAGCCTATGTTCAAAACAACTATTGAGTGTAATGAGCATTGCGTCATTAATATTCATAAAAACATTTCTTATTCGAATTTGCATGTCCTCTATTGTGGTGGGTGGCATTTGATAAACTTGTTCTTTAACAAAACCCCATAAGAAAAAAAATCTTGTTTGGTTAAATCCGGGAATATGGCTGGTCACGGTACAAGACCTCCCCTACCAATACATTTATTTTCAAAATTTGTGTCCAAATATTGTCCCACCTGCCTTCTAAAATGCAGCGAGCGCCGTCTAACTGCAACCACATTTATCTCGTTACAGTTAAAATTATTCTTCAATCCACCATGGTGATAATGTTGAGAACATTATCACCATTAACTCTAGTTTCAAAAAAATATGACCCTAGGAGGCGATTTTCGCTAATATCAGTCCTCACATTTAGATACCATCTATGCTGATGATCTAAAAGGATAATGAATCTATGATTTTCCCTGCTGTAATAGTGGATGTTATGTCGGTTGTACGTACCCATTTTTGTAGAAAGTTGCTTCATCTGTGAATAAAATATATTTGAAAAAGTTAGGTTCTTCTCTATTTTTTGCTATTACCCAGTTACAAAATTTAAGCCTTCGAAATCATTATAATAAAGTTCCTGAACCAATCATATATGATACGGATGAAATGTATATTTTCTATTTATTCTGCCATCATTAAATATGCGGATTTTTAATTATAACTTCAAGAACTAAATATTCGTTTTCTTCGCACATAGCACTTATCTGCCCTTTTTCGTAATCGACACATCCAGTTCATTTAAATTGCTCTTTCAGTCATATAAATGCTAATCTGTTCGGCATTAAGCTATAAATATATATTTAAAAGCTATACTAGAATAATATTTGCTATTTTAATTGAATTTTATGAGGTTATTACTAAAACGTCTAAGGTGAATTCCATTAAAAACGAAATATTAAAAACAAAAATGTGAAAATCTCGGAAATTATGACAGATAGGTATAGGACATGTTTAAGAAGAATAAAAGTATTTTGTCTTAGAAATATTGTAAAATGAAAAAAAAATATTAGACGTACTGAGACATATATAACTAAGATATGATGCTTTGATTTTTTTATCTCAGTTTTCTTAGACACCCTTTATAACGTAGAAAAATTTTGTTGGCATTAAAAGTTAAGTCATAGTTTCGCTAATATTCCTACCAAAAATGATAATCCTACATCAAAAAATAAATGATATATGACACTGTAAAATAGAGTCTGCAACTCCAATATTTTCTACAAAATGGCGGATATCGTTAAAACTATTGGGTTTAGGTATAAAATATGTTTCACAAAAGATATTTAGAATCAATAGCAGAATACAAAAATGGATTAACATAATGGGTGTTCAACAAGAAAAAACAAAACTATACCCACGCCACGGTTTTGTGAAGCATCCTGTATAAATAAATTAATTTTATATTATGCGGCCTATTTAGTTGTACAACTCTTATATTTAACTTTTTCTCTATCTCCATCCATTATCAATATATCAACCGATATAACACCATTGGGGCACCCTGTATAGTACTTGACAAAATTGTAAACAGCTAGAATATATCAGAATATAAAAATGTATTTTCTTGGAAGGTTTGCTAGATTAAAGGTATAAAATGTACAATTTTTATCCATGCTGAACGAGAAGTTCGTGGATTTGAATTGCTTTATATTATATTTGCATTTATTTCGATAATTTACTATGACCAGAGTGGGATAGATTAGAAATTTTACTCAGCTTAGTGCTGAAAACGAACTATTGATCATCATTCTTTTTACCTCTTCAACATCTTAGATATTAAACGTAATAGCGACAACACTGTTTCAAATGTAAATATTAGTCATAATATAAATATCATTCAGTACATTGTGTTAACACACTATGGAAAGATTCATCACTAACGTTAACTCACTATGGATACATACATGGAAAGATACTTACCCCTACATTGGGGAAAAAACGAATCTCTTCCAACGAAACGCACTTGTGGCTGAATGGCTTTGTAAACGAACATAACTGCAGGATTTGGACCGATGATCCAAAAATCCTCAAATGATTCAGGGGTATTTTTCATCCTCAGAAAGTTACTGTTTCGTGTAGTTTTTGAGTAGAAGGAGTGATAAAACAACTTTTTAAACGATATTGAGAATCATGTTTCTGTTAAAGTATGTCACTGTTAATGTATATTACAGTTAATGTGTTACTGGATATGTTAACGTAATATTTTTGGCCTGAACTGATAAATGTGCGACTTATCACATATCTTGCCAGACAATCGATTTATTAGAAGAAAAGTTTCCTGAGCATGATATTTCAAGAAATGGTAATGTCAACTGGCTACCAAGAACATGCGATCTCACGCGTTATGTTAAATCTCTGGTTTACAGAAATAAACCTCGAGCAATTCTTTATGCGATATGTGTGAAGAATTATTCCATATGTGTGAATTCGAATATTCGATAGACGTGAAGAATTAATCGAAAATTGAATCATTCTGTTAACATAATGCCATTAATTATACTTCAAGATAATATATTAATGATCGGATTAACCCATGTGGTTATCATTCCTTTTATAGTTCTAAGATTCTTATTTGACAACCGTTTCTTTGAGTGAACCTTGTGTGATTTACATGCTAAATTTCAAAATATTTTACAAATTTGTTTTATGAGATATTTTATTTTATTCATTATTTTCAATTATTATTGAAAAATCAACTTGTGACCGTCAATTTGCAAATATATTGAATAATAAAATACATTTTACTAGTAAAATAAATTTGATTAGTCTTATGACCTAATACATCAATTTTCTGAGAGAATCACTCTATACAAATAATTCTGTGGATTACACAATGTCAAATAGAATAAAGAGAACTATCATGCGATTAATGCAAATATTTTGTCTTTTTTTTCTAAATAATAGCTAACAGCAAATGTTCAAATTTAATATTCATATTTTCTAGACGACGACGTAGCATAGAAATGTCTCCGTTTTAACAATAACTCAAATAAAATAATTTAAAAGCCAGATAAGGAAAAGGTTAAAGGACTACTTGGATATATATTGCCACTGTACATGCACGCTACTTTCGGCTGTGGTTTTTGTGCTTTCAAGCTAGTGTTTTATCTACATTCGTTGTGTAAGGAAATTAAAAATAGGCAATTGAAATAATTTTACTAATACAATACATTTGATTAAAATGAAAAATCAAATTGAATTATTAGTGGATTAGTAAATAAGTTCTTATTTTTCCATACAGATTCATTCCTATTGGTTTTTGTTTCTCTCGGCCCTATTGCGCAACTTGATTTTGCGTTGGAAATGCTGAGTTTCTCATAACCTGTATTATTGACGGAGCTGTGAAAATTAAAGGAAAAAACAAGTATTATTATTAACAAGTGATCTGTAGATACTTGTCCAGGAAACAGTCATGTCTATGGATATAATGTCTTAATAGAATATATGTTAGCGTACCTTTTTGCCATATTACTAATAATGTTCCATCCTAGTTAAGTGCGAGAAATTGCAGCAGTAATTTATATATTAATATATAATGTTCGAATATAATGTTCCTCTCTGGACATCTCTTCAAATGTTACATACTCAATACTTACATGTTCAATTTACAATTTTATTACTTATTATTTTATTTAATCTAAAAGTCCGCTGTACCGTTAGGTGTAAAACTGACAGTTTACATTTCAGCATAATGATATTTCATACATTTTTATGAGTTCCTGTCCAGTACGAATTTTCTACCTTCTTTCCAATGAATGCTTCATTTGTTTGCCGCTTGTCAAACTTGTTCTTCCCATTTCAGTCTTGGACGTCCAACTTTATTTTTTACTTCTGTTTTCGCTTTATATATTTGTTTTGCTAATCTCTCTTCATTAATTCTGTGGATGCATCCTAGCCAGTTCAGTTGTCTTTCATCTATAGCTCTTTCTATTAGTTACTCTGTACTTTCTTGTAATTCCCTCTATTTTACGTAGGAATTTCATTTCGGCAGCTGTTATTCTACTTTTACCTCTCTTTGTTAAGGTCCAAGATTGGCTGCCGTATATAATCGATGGTCTAACTACTTTCTGATAGATCTGTGTTTTTATCTCTTTCGCTATCTCTCTTTGTGCTACGAATGTTGTTTTTGGTGTGTTGTATAGTGTGTCTGCTTTTCCAATTTTTTCGTTCATTTCGCCGTCCATTTTTACATTATATTTTATTATCGTGCCAAATACATATAGTTTTTGGTTTGTTCCTTCACCTTCTAATCGAGTACAATTTTATGTTATTTTATGTGTTATTTTTGTACCCTTTGCCGATATTTAATTCCTTGTTTACTTTTCATAGCTCTTCATTATATATTGTTAAGTTATGTTGTAGTTTTTATTTAGAAGCTGCCATTAAGACCATATCACCAACGAACAGTAATTCTTGTGTTATCACTGTTTTCATTTTTCTAAAACTTATGTTTGTATTCTTGCAATTTGCTTTATTATTTTTTACATCATCGCCAATAACAACTGAAAATAATAATCGACTCAATACGCAGCCCTGTCTTAGGCCTATTCCTGTCTCAAATTCTGTGGATTCCTCGTTATGCGTCCTTACTTTTTTCTTGTTGTTGTTGTATACGGCCTTTATAATATCTATTACTCCCCCTTCTGGTCCTCTTCCCTTTAGACTTTTCCAGATATCCTTTCTTTTTACTGTATCAAATACATTTTCAGATTTATAAAACAAACATGGATTTCGGTTTCATTTCTTAACAGCTTTTCTTAGAGCGAATCTAACAATATATATTATAAACAATTATGTTGATGTATAATTAATTTAATTGGCATTCTATTTACTTCTTTTTCATTAAAATATTCTTCTACATTTGGCTGATAAAAATGCACGTCGAAACATATGTTTAACTTTGTCACTTTATGCCATACCACGTCAACAAACGATGGAAAGCGGCACAGTCATTCTGCCTCAACGAACTCTTTAACCACGTAACAAAAACCAAATTGAATACGGCAACGCTCGTCCACATGCCGAAGGTGGCGTAGTTGAATCCATTCCTAATAGGGGATGGAATGTGCTCTGTCAACCTTCTTACTCTTCTACCTAAGGTCCCACGGATTATCACGTCAACTGTTCGCTGAAAAACTTGCAGGTGGACAAAGTCTACTGTGATTTTGAAGAGTTAGTTAGATTAGGATGAGGGTCGTATCGGTGACAGGGACCATTTCGCGATCTAGTATTTATATTAATTGAGGCATTTTGAACGACTACGTCTGATGTTCACTGACATCTGAGATTCTAGGTTTGGTGGAGGAGGGCGAATGTTAAAGAGGACACATTTTCGACTGGTGGAAGAGTTCACCTGTAATGGTGACTGAGGAATGAAGTGGATGTATGATGAGAAATGTGAAAGAGGAATAGCGAGAGCGGCGTTCTTCTATTAGAAAGTGGCGACGGTCTGAGGTTCACCGCATAATGAGCAGTTAGAAGGTGGTTCATTGCTCAAGAGGTGCTGGTGAATGAGAGCACAATGTCCGGATCTCGTTCTGAACCAGATGGTAGAGATTCTTTTAGAGGAAAAGGTCAGAAAATTCGTAATAGGTTCCAGTGACTCTGTAACTGTTCTATAACAAGAGATATGATGAAGAACGGTAGATTGGATGAGATTAGAGTGGGACATGGTGATCCATATGTGGCATCTAATTTGACCTCAGTGTCTGACATCTCGTTTCTCAGTATACCGCATTAACTGAAGACCTAGAGAAATTGAAGAATGTATCCAATAGCCTAAATATCGTCAATGAGATCCAGGTACCGGAATATAAGCGGATCTAATCCCTTTTCCAGAGTTCTAAGGGCATTGGTAGAACGCGAACATACTGCCCATTTGGATTGGGGTTGGCTAGATATAAATTGGAGAGATTTTTCAAGGGTAAAGGTCTTAGGCGAAAGCGGAAGGATTGGGGAAGAAAAGGACTCCTGTGGGGAAAAGCACAAATGCAGATCCCACACCGATTGCAGATTTGGATCCATCGGTGAAAATAATATTGGGTTGGGGAATCGAGTCCAGGAGGATATGGAACTGATGCTGCCACCATATGCCAAGCATATGGGAAGCAGTTATTGATGTAGAATATGCTCCAGAATCATCATTTAAGTATGTTTCTGTTGTCTTTTTGTTTCATTTTCTATATTAAATGTTGTGAAAAAAAGCAGCGGATAATTATTCATCAACCCAATGGTATAGTTCAAGATCATGATCAGTTTTTCTTAATACAATTTACTAAATAAATTTAAAACGTATATTTATTAAAGATATAATATAAAATAAACAACGATATATCGTGTTGTTTATTTGGTCATTCTACAAGAAAATGGTTACAATAAAATATTGTAAAAGTTAACTATAACAGTTACTAATACAAAAATTATTGTTTTTCGTTAGCTATTAATTACCCATACTACATATGAAGAATATGTCACTAACAAAATAAACACTTAATATAAAATTAGGTAGAAAACGAAAAAGAGAAACTTTAAAAATATTAATTTTTTACATACAAAAAGCTTTGCGAATAATATATGGTAATGGGCTACTGGAGCAATTTAGCATTACCAGTTTTAGTTAGTCTTTTTTCATAATATTATGGATTATTGGCGTAAACCTGTATACATTAATAATAATTTGGCATGTACATTATTTCATTGAAATAAACGAACAAATATTTTCTAAATTAAAAACAAAATAGTTCTATAAAAAAATTCAATATTCATATAAAATTCCAATAACAAAAAATAAACGTGAATAATATGATTGCATATCACGTTTCAGTTCATGATCAGTTATATAAAATGTAACCTTCTTAAAGAAATATGGACTCAGAAATAAATTCATCAAAAAAGCGTTGAACATTGTAACAATTGTCGCTTTTTACAATCTCTATTAATTTCTTAATGCATAAAATTAAAACGTTTGAAATTGCGGTGGATTAGCGAGGAATTGTTTTTTCCCCTCGATTCGCTTGCATTATCTAATGTTTATTTTTTGGCAACTTGTTTCAATAAATAATTACGGTTTATTTTTCAATTAATGTAAATACGATTTCTTTTTGTTAATTTTACGACGATAATGTTTCTGGTATTGTAGTTTTTTATTTCCACTTTGATTAAAAAAAGACTTTACTCACAAATCATTCGAGACATTGGAAAGTTCGGTATGAGGTGAAATTAATTTTTTTTTGCTGACGAAGGTTATTTCTATACTGTTGTTTGCTGTGGTTTAGCAGTTAACCCTAGCCATTGGAATTTAATTAGATCTTTATTTTCTGAGATATACAATAAATATTTTTTAGTCTATTATATTTATTACACTTCCGATTTCTGAATGACAATGACTAAATAAACAAGACATGAGACAGCAGTAGCTGAGTGTCATCACACACCCAACCGTTGGGTTCCACAATCTTATGTGGAACACACACAACCTGCGTCTCCGCCTAAATGCACATTTTTGTTGGTTGCTTAACGGTGAAGGAGCCCCACCCATCCCTTCAACTGGATGACATATGTTTCGTCTCTCGAGGTTCAGACTCATCAGGGCGCCGACATATACCATACCATCAAGAATAGGGAGACCCTATCCACAGTCGACAACCCATGTTGTCGCCGACTTTCCGTCGGATGGCATAATATATGTAGTGTTAGATTTTCTTGGACTGCGTCCAACGAGACAGCAGTAGTTGAGCGTCATCACACAGACACCACACCAAAATTATTATTATTCTGCTCATCCTTACTGTAGAATCTCAGCTCATGCTGGCCGATTTTCCAATGCCAAGATGAAAAAGCAATTCAGCTCCTCTCACTCTAGCATAATATTTTACGAACAATGTGACACGTCTGCAAGAGCACGGCACGCTGTCCCACTATGGCAATCGATCTCGAGATACCGAGGCTCTCGAGGTTCTTTGAAAATCTATTACTCATCAGGCCTTCGGCGGATATAACGAACGGCAGTACATCTACCTTACTCAGTTTCCACTGGTTCTTCAAGTCGTATGCCAGATTTTCACACTTTGTGGATTTTTCTATCTCAGTTTTTGTAATGTTGTGAGATAGCGGCACTGCGATGTCAATTATAAAAGCCCTCTTGTCCTTTTTGTTGATTAGAACAATATCCGGCCTGTTATAATCAACCGTTCGATCAGTAGTGATTGGTCTGTCCCAGTAAAGAATGGTATTGGATGATTCAAGTACAGGAGAAGGCGAGTACTTATAATATGGAGGAGGTGCGCTTTCTAATAGCGAGTATTTTTTTGCAATTTGTTGATGTATAATTTTTGCCAGCTGATTATACTGTCCTAAATAAGCATTAGGAGCAAGGGCCGGGTAACCGCCAATAAGGTGCTCAATTGTTTCTCCCAAAGTACCGCATTTCCTGCACTTATCGACTACGTCCAAATGCAGTATGTGCTTTTTATAGTTTTTTGTTCTTGTTACCCTATCTTGAATAGATATCGCGAAACCTTCTGTTTCTGGGTACAAGAGTCCATCGGTCAGCCACTTCAGAGACAATTGTTCGTCAATGGTATTATCTTCGAGTGACTTGGAAACCTTCCGTGCAATGTTTGTCCTTTCCATTCTCGAACGCAATCCGTGAGTGTTGTTCTGTTATCAATACGATTTTGTTTATTTAAGTTCAGTGGGGTGAAACCCTGGTCCTCATTTGAAACCAATTTCATTAACGTACTGTTTGAATCAATGAAGTGTTTTCTCATTCTATTTTCTTGATTGAGACAGAAATTTTTACGTTTATAAGGCCTCTACCCCCCAACTTTCTTGGGATGTATAGTCTTTTCGTAGATGAGTCTGGATGCAGGCATCGGAACTTTGTTAATGTTCGGCGAGTCAACCTATCAAGTTCATCAAGGTCAGTTTCTGACCATTTAACAATGCCAAAAGAATATGTCAGAGTTGGCACTGCCCAACCGTTGATCGCTCTAATGAGATTTCCACTGTTCAGTTTGGTGTTTAAAAGTTTTGTAAGTCTCTTTTGGTATAGAGTGGAAAAGTCCTTCTTTAACTGGTTATGATCAAGTTTATGCTTTTAGGGTATTCCTAAATATTTGTAGGATTCTTCTGGTGCTAGTTGTTGTATGTTTACGTAGTAAGTATTGAATGTTGACTCTGAACCTTTCCCTTCTGTATACAAATGGTAGAACATTTGTCCAGTCCGAATGACATTCTGATATCCCTAGTGAATGTTTCAACCGTTTTTAGCAATGAGTTTAATTTTTCTCTAGTTTCTCCATATAACTTAAGGTCATCCATATATAGTAGATGAGAGAGCTTTCTTGGATTCCTCATGTTAAGTTTATATTCAATATTGCTGTTGTTGAGTAGTGTGGACAAAGGGTTCAGTGCTAGACAGAATAAACAAATTGGAGAAAGGGAATCTCCCTGAAAAATTCTCTTCTCGATATTTGTAGCAGCAATGCATTGTTGACCGACAAAAATATTCGTTTTCCACTTCCCCATCAGGCATTTTAAAGAATTAATAATCTGGGGGCTAATTTTATAAAAATTCAGAACCTCAACCAGTCAATCGTGAGGAACACTATCGAATGCTTTCTTGTAGTCTATATAGCAGATATATAAGTTGCGTTTTCTTTTTCGCGCTTGCTCAAGAACTACAGCATCGATCGTCAATTGTTCCTTGTAGCCCATACTTGCTCTTATACATCATTTTTGTTCTTCTTCCAAAATGTTGTCTTTATCACAATGTTGGTAGATTTTTTTCATTGAGTAGGGCTATGAATAGTTTATATATCACTGACAGACATGTGATTGGTCTGTAGTTATTGGGTTGCTTAACGTCCCCTTTTTTGAACAGTAGGTATGTATTGCCCTCCATTAGGAAGTCGTGGAAAGTGTCTGGATTTATTAAAACCTCTTTAAATGCATTTGCAAGTACGGGATAGGCGGCAGATAAGTTTTTAATCAGCATAATTTAATTAAGCAGTGCAAATGTCAATCTCTGTGAAATCGTTAGACCCCATATCTGGGAGAGCATTTGTCTGTTCTTGTATGGTTCTATCCCAAGGAGCCAATTTTTCGTAGCCGTCTGATTTTTTCCAAACCGATCTCCAATATTCCGCAAAGGAAGACACATCCATATTCTTAAGTTCTGACTTGCTGTTACCTTCTGCTTCGAGTTCTCTATAAAATTTCTTTTGGCTATTTGCAAATACTGAATTTTGATGTTTTCGCTTTTCTAGTTCATTATATCTTGCTAGCCTGGCTCCTTTCGATTTAGCTTTTTGCCTAAACCGTTCTTTTAGATCCAACAATTTTTCTGTCAGGTTTGAATCATCGAAGTCAATGCCAGATTTATTGGCAATTATTTTTGCTTTTCTCGCTACTTTATTTGACTGATTATCAGAAAGATACTCTGAGATAATGTCAACTTTCCTCCGGAACTCATTGATATTGTTTTCAAGGCGCGTTTTCCAAACAGGTGTATTTTTCTGGATACTACGGCCAGCCGCATTATGAGTGTAAGTCTTTTGACCTGAAATTTCGATGGCAGTCACTGCTGCACAATATAATGCAAGATGTATATCGCTTAGATTTATCATCCCAGATAGATGTGATTCCAAAACTCTATTAATCTGCATTAGCGTAATACGAGATTTTGCAATATTACGCAGAACTGGTATTTTTGGTCTATTCAATGGGTTTGAGCCAGCAAAACTGGCCAGATTGCTGTAAAACCTCTCTCCTATGTTAGAAAAGTTACGTTGCGAGATTGATTCTTCATTTTCAGACGATGAGGCTTCTGGTGATACATTTCGAGTTTGTTCTACTTGTTGCTCCTCTGTATTCGAGTTAAGAACGTCCATAGTATCTTCTTGATGTTGTTGATATGTAATGTTTTAATGTAGTTCATTACCGATTTCTTTCTTGATGTTCATTAATTCCAATTCGGTTAGATAGTTTTTCCTTAGAATTACATTTTTACGGTCGGCTAAGTTTTGCTCCGACAGCTGAGTTTCAGGAAACCTCTTTTTATATTCTTGGTGGAGTGCATGCCTCCATCCAGGTAGCGGGTTATCTCCGCACTGGTTTACGTAGTAATAGGCACGCATTACATCAATTTTCATTTCGCGTGTCCATCTGATACGTGGAGTGCGTTCGATCCTAGTGACAGCCCTTCTTATTAGAGGCGAGCTAAGTACCGGGGTATTTTGATCTTCTACTCCATCCGCCCTCCGTTGATTTTGTAGTAAAGTCTTTGGTGTTGCTAGACTTAGATGATCTAATTGTTGTTCGAGTGCCTCTTTCATTGTCATTCTTGTGGTGCCATAGAGTTGGGAACCGCCACTCGCTCCAGATTCACCAACCCCGGACAAATCCTCCCGATGGTTCCGAAGGATTCTTGTCCGCAAAACCCTACCGCCTTGTATAATATTATGTATTTTATTCTCCATAAATAAATTTGGGTTCAAGGGAAAAACGGTCACCCAAAGCAGAGCCCCGATTTACCATGGGATAAATATTTACTACCGGAGGGCGCTAGGTATCCGGAGACATCGTTAGAGACACTTTAACCCTGTGCCATTCAGCTCCTCAGCACGATGGATTTCCACCTTAAGCTTGGGGATTTTTTTTTCAGAGGTTTACTCCTCTCAACTTTGGAAGGTGGTGGCGCCACTCACCAAGCGGACTATCCGCCCCCTGCCATATTATTATTATTATCATTATTATTTAAAACTATTTTAACTCTTTAAATATCCACAATATTAAATATTGACTATAAATGCAAAAATTTTACTGTAATTTTATTTCTAGAACATCTTGATGTATTTGTTTTAATCATAGCCAAACTACGAGGGTCGATCCAAAAGTAAGTTTCCCTTCATTTTTTCAAATAGACAACTATGTTTATTTTCATTAAAATTTACATCGTCGGAAAGATGAAACTTTCCTCTATTTTTCGACATAATCGCCATTTCGATCAACACATTTTTGTAGACGGTGCTCCAACTTTTGTATGCCCATGTCGTACACCTCCGCCGCCAAACCCTTAAGAAAGCGCTGCACCTCTTGTTTCACTTCCTCGTCGTTCCGGAAGCGTTTGCCACTCAGGTGTTCTTTTAACTTGGGGAACAAGTGATAGTCGCTGGGCGCGAGGTCCGGACTGTAAGGTGGGTGGGGCATGACAGTCCATCCAAACTGCTCCAAAAGTTCCTGGGTTTTGCGGGAAGTGTGAGGTCGGGCGTTATCGTGAAGCAGCGTTACACCTGTTGTCAGGCGTCCTCTCCTGCGGTTCTGGATAGCACGCCTGAGTTTAGTGAGTGTCTCACAATACCTGTCCGAGTTTATTGTTGTCCCGGGTGTCAGGAACTCGATCAGCAGTATCCCCTTGCGATCCCAAAAGACAGTGGCCATGATTTTGCCAGCAGAAGGAGTTTGCTTGAACTTCTTTGTGACTGGTGACCCTGAGTGACGCCACTGTTTAGACTTTTCTTTGGTTTCGGGGGTGAAATGAAAAACCCACGTTTCGTCACCGGTCACGATGGAGTCCAAAAATTCTTCCTTATCGTCTTGACACTTTTGAAGAAACTGTCGAGCACAATCGAGGCGTTTCTCCTTGTGTTCTGCTGTCAGCATGCGCGGTACCCATCGAGCGCAACACTTGTGATACCCCAACTTTTCAGTCAAAATTCTTTCCACTGTACCGTAAGAACTCCCAGGAATCCTATCAACGAGTTCACGGATGGTGATTCTCCGGTTTTGAAGCATTTCGCGTTCGATCTTCTCGACAATCGACTCCGAAACTGCAGGTCTTCCACTCCGCTCTTCGTCGTGAACCTCCTTCCGTCCGTCACTAAATTCCCTGCACCAATGTCGGACCATTTGAACGGACATACACTTGTCGCCGTAAACTTGTGTCAACTTTCGATGAATTTCCACAGGTGGAATTCCTGTCGCATGCAAAAACCGAATAACCGATCGAATTTCGCACCTGGCGGGATCAACAATAAGAGGCTCCATCGCGAACGGCTGCTGAGCCAAGACTGAGCGGCGTAGCGCAGCGCTCGCGGGCGGAAAAGGGAGTGGGGGATCTGCCGTGCACAGCGGTGTTGTCGAATTTCGCCTAGCAGCTTCCAACGCTGCTGCAGCTCTTTGGGAAACTTACTTTTGGATCAACCCTCGTACTTTAAGAAAAGTATTACATTTCAAAAGCGCAATTTAAAAAAGTGCGATGAACAATTTAAACGCAAATATCAAGAAAACGGTAACTAGGAGCGACATTTGTAAGGTATACCTTATTTACGCATAAAAAGTGGACAACATATTATTATATTAAAAATGTAATTATACTAAGGCGCAAAAAAGTTGTGACCTTTCAAACGCAGGGAAGTGTCGTAGACAGCGCCCTCTACAATCTACATTAAAATTTTCAAAACATTTAAATTTATTATCTTAAAAAAAACCTCTAAAATTTCGTTCAATAAAAATGCTTTTTAAGAAAGTTATAATTTTAAGAAAATAAAATTCTAACTTTAACACCCTGTATCTTGGTTACTATTAACTTTTGGACTAAGGTAAGTTCAGGTAAAAAATTTGTAGGTTAGCTGTGTATCATTAATTAGCTTCCACTTTGAAACACTTATCAAGAAAATCTAATTGATTTGCTCATAGGTCTCAAGATGCCTACTCCTCAAGGATAACTATAACATTTCTTGTTGTGAGCCCGAGGAAGTAGGCAGATTGAGACCTCAAAGCAAATCAACTAGATGCCTTGAAACTATTTATTTTATGTGAAATAACATTCAATTGCATTAATGTTTGAAAGCAATTTCGAAAAATGTACTGATAAAGAAATCGCGTTCTGTCAATCCAATTTCCAACCATTATTTCAAGCAATTGATGTCTTATGTCCGCAATTGTCGAAGTTGTGTTGGTTTCATACGCGTCAATAGTTGCTGGTTGATCGACATAGACCAAAGATTCAACATAACTCCAAAGAAAATAATCTAATGACATTAAATCACTTGCCCTTAGTGGCCAATTAACAGGTTCGTTCCTCGAAATAATTTTCTCACCGAATTGTTCCTTCAATAAATCGATTGGTACGTAAGCTATATGGTATATGGAACCGTTCTGTTGAAACTACATCTCCTCTTGACCAAATTTTCTACGCAGTCGAATAACAAATCCCACCTTCCTGCGAACGGCGACGAATTGATTAATTTGAATCTTTATCAACACTGGCAGCAACAGGGGTGATATTTTCATCGGTACGTACAGGTTTTTGTCTTGTTTTGGTTTTAATATGCCTTCAGAATTTGTCGATAATTTGGAGACTACATCTCCGTTGGGTGATTATGGGTTATATGGACTATATCTCGGTTGGGATGTTGTTGTTCATCTCGTATTTATTGTTCTAGGTGTAATAGGTTTGTTTGAGATGTAATAATATAAATAAGAAATGGAAGACAGCAAAAACTAAAATGACGAACTCAATAAAGAAAAAGCCTTCTTTTCATACATTAAGGGAGTGACCTTCAGAGTAACAATAATTTACAGAAAACACGACATTCAAACACTTTTTAAAATACAGAACATGATATCTAATTTACTGAGGAATCCTAAACATAATGTAACATTAGAATACAATGCGTGGACTGTAAACAATTATACCTAGGTCAGATAAACAGATGAATTTCACTGCAAATATAAGAGCATCAGGATAGCCTGAAAAACAAACAACGTTCCAACAAAGACAAAAAACAGACCATAGGATTGACTTTGAGAACATCAAACAAATAGTATCTATAAATCATTACAAAACATGTGTACTTAGGGAAGCACTACAAATCGAAAACAATGAACTAAATAGACGAGACGATACCCTTCACATACCAATCAAGGGAGAAAAATTCTTCAAAAACTCGGAATGCGATGATTCAAACATCAAACAACGTGTCGAGGGAAGGAACCAATAAAACACATGATACGATACGCTCTACGCACCAAAGGCAATAATACTGCGACACTGGATTATCCGATCATCAGTTCGAAGACGTCTACTAAGAGAGCAAAGACTTGATATGCCAAATGAGATTTTGGTGGAACGTCGTCAAGAAAGAAAAAATGTTCAAAAAAATGGATTCACACTCGGTAAAATAGATCGGTAGATAGATCGGATGGCTGAAGGCGATTGTTACATAAATAAGCCCCAAACCATACTGCAACTCAAGAACAATATTCTAAAGTCGCTGCATTAACAACAGATAAGTTTACAAAAGTTATGGAAAATGGTCCACATTTGATTAGCAAAATTTTTAAAAGCTAATTATTGAAAAAATTTAACCATGGTTATTATATCACTTTTTAATTCTGCGAGACTGAATTGGGCAATCTGTATCTTTTAGTGTCAACGTATCACAGGGACCTTGCAGTCATTCTTCAACTTTGCTCAAAGTTGCTGATGGTCGGAACAGCTTTTGAGAGTTCGACGTATGCTATCCCATACATGTTCTGTTTGTGATAATTCTGGTGATATCGCCGGTCAGTCGAGTATTGTCAGCTGTTTGACAAGCTGTATGCTTTCTGGTATGATTTTGCTGGATAGTCAGATTTGGACCATCTTGTAGATATAGTATTCTGATTACATGTTTTATTTATACATGTCGTATAAAATTCGATCAAGATTAATCGATTAGTGTTCATGTTCTAAATTTTACCACTGCCTTCAGACACGCATACAAGTATCATAAATAATGGTGCGGATGTGAAACGATCGAACCAAAATGCAAAATGTAATGAGTGCATCCATTTCCGGTTACGCCCTTCGCAAAAGCTCACACACAGTATTAGACAAATTGGAAAACAATCGGAATAATTGGCATTTTACTGCTGGAAAACAAGAGTGTTACACCCCAGTCTTGCATGCAGTTGACTGGACGGCCTGCATGTTATCCGACTATAATTGCCGTCGAAAGAAATCCGTGTTTCTTTGTTTGTTTCTAAATAGCCGTTCTAATTTGATAATTTGAATTGTACGTAGAACTGTAATTTATCGAATGGGATAGATACCGATGCAGTTATGTAAAGCACGAAGCAAAATGCGGCTGCATAAATTATACAAGGGGTGGTTTACGAATTATTGTCACTAACGTAGTAGATTTTGACCGAGGCATATAAAGGGTTATCCGATAAGAGTGTCAGAACTGTAAAATGATTATCACTTGATGATAACTGCAAGTGATAATCCGGTAATTTTTATTACATTTTGAAGAACAAATAATTATGTTTTGAAAGTATTGCCGTTCAAATATTACCTATATAGATAAATGGCACATGCTTTATGGTGATCAATATATAAATATTTTCATAACATGCTTTTAAGAAATTTTGAAATTAAATCATTTAATGAAAAAATCTGTCTCAACTTCTTTTGTTGGAGTTTTACTATATATTCAATGTATAGCTTGATGCATAGTTTTATGTTATTGTCATACATTAATGTTAGCATACCAACCCACCCTACTGGGTAAAACTAATGAGGTAGCTCTGGAAAAAGTTATTCTTCTCTCGCTAAAATGCTTTAAATGCTGCTTGCATCCTTTTATTTATCTCCTTAAAAATGTTTCAATAAATATTACATACGTAATATTACATAAGGTGCGTCTCAAGGAAAACAGAACTTTTTAAAAATAGCTATTTCTACTAGCGCCATCTTTCTTTTGACGGGCGTAAGCGTTGGAAAGATGCGTATTTCACTGACGTTCTGACAAAATTTCATGACATTCGGATCATTAGAAGCCAAGTTATCGCGTTTAAAGTGTCAGTGTGTTTATACCATCGGTTGAAAAATGAACATCGAAGAAAGAGAAATTATTAAGTTTTGTTTTAAACTTAATATTAATTATTCGGTAAAACATTCACCGAAACGTTTCAATTGATGAAACAAGTCTATGGTGAGGTATGTTTTTCACGTGGTAGAGTCCACCAGTGGTTTAAACGATTCAAAGAAGGTCATGAGGACGTCAAGGACTACGATCATCCTGGTCCGAAAAATCTCGTAGTTACTCAAAGTAACATTGAAATTGTGCATGACTTTATAAAAATCAGCAAATTTGTCGATTTTGACCAATTATAGATTTCGGAAGGTTTGTGCACGCTTTATTTAGAACAAATTGACTGACGATGAATCCAGCATTGCAAGAACTTAATTAAAGAGTCGAAAAAGGACGAACATTTCAAGTACAGCATTGTTACTGGTGATGAGACGTGTTGTTTTGAATATGATCCAAAAACTAAGCGTCAAAGTGCTGAATGGAAGCTCCCGAACGAGCTAAATCCGAAGAAAAGCCTTCTCAAGAAGTTAAAAATCAAAATAACATTGATCAGTTTTTATGATTCGGAGGGAATTGTGCACAAGAAGTTCATTGGACCTTGTCAAACGAACAATGCTGTGTTTTATCTTGGTGTTATGAAGCGTTTGTTGTTGGGTGTTCGTGGTGTGTGCCCGTTAACAAGATCGAATACGTTTTTACTGTTTTTTGTTTGTTTATGTTTATAATATAAGTTAAAATATTGTAAAGGTAATATTACTATTACTACTATTATTATTTAAATATCTTTTTGAGCGTCAAAATGTTAGACACACTTGCTTATATTTCAGATATTTTTTGTTTATATTTAAGTCTACTTTAACCCTTTATAGGTTTGATCATAATTTATTAGTTTAGTTCAGTTATGCATCACTTTAATGTGTATTCAACATAAAAATATGTGTCTAACATTTTGACACCCAAAAAAAGTAAATATTAACTAATATTAAAAACGAATTATTAAAAAAAAATATTAAAAAAGTATTAAAAAGGAATACTAAAACTCTGTTAAACTTAAATTTCTAAAATGTTTATGGTGTCTAACATTTTGACAATGAGTCAATAAGGGTCAAGGTAAACATATACCTTGAATATGTTTACAATATACATTTGACTGTACCATTTTCAAGTTGAACAAATTCAGATTTGAAAATGCACCAAAAAAATTACTATATTATAATACATCAAAAATTGTGCTATATTTGCTTACACAATAGAAAGCTTGCTGAAAAATATTTAAAATATTTTACAAAACCTATCTTGCTCTCGATCCTATTTGAAAAAATGTAATGTAGAAAAATGTATGAGACTTTTCTAAGTTAACAAATACAAGGCATCTCTCACGGAAAACATGACTTTTTTATAAAAGAAAACACAAATATTTATTTTTTCGCAAAAATAATTATTTTTATTCAAAACAGCCTATTTGCGCGCCAATGTTTTGCACGATCAATTAGGTTGACGAATGAATTTTTGGGCTCGGCCAAAGATATGTCATTCAGGATGGCAGTCAATGCCGTTTGAATGGCTTCAATGTCTTCATAACGCTGTCCTTTCATCGGCAAATCAAGTTTTTCGAAGAGGTAGAAGTCGCAAGAAGCCAAGAAGAAGCGCAAGAATTGATGGTTAAAATGCTATTTTTGGTCAAAAAATCAGTGATGAGCGTTAAGCGATAGGACGGCGCATTATCGTACAATAAGAGTTTTTTTTAAGATGATTTTGTTATAAGTGTCAAAGTTAAAAATTAATATGAGTCTAAAAGATATTAGAAATTTAACTTGAGTAAAAATTCATTTTACTGCAATTTTGTCGAAAAAAATAATTGTTCAAGTGTGTCTATATGTGTGTATAGAAAATATGCGGAAAAACAGAGTATCTAATATAATGATAAATATTTGAAAATTTAAAAATACTTGAAATAAGTATTTACCAAAGAAAAAATTGTAAAAAATATTGAAAAGATAATTTTGTAATTACAGTCCTTACAAAATGAGACATTTGCAAATTTAATCTTTTATGAATCATTCGGAACCATGAATCCAAAACTGAAAACATTTTCGTTCAATGTAACCTTGTTTATATTTTAACAAAGATAATATTCAATTCTTCTATTGGAACTTTCGGTGTGAATCTAGATTAAATCATCTCCTGATGATGCTAACATGGTTAGCGAAACGTGCGTCGAGAAGTTTCAAAAAATTGGTTTGGTGCTTAGTGGTAAATCTGTTCGAGTTTAAAGATAAAATTGATTATTTTCAAAATTATTAGGTAATTTTTATAATTAAAAAAATTTTTGAACGCTTTCTATTTATTTATTTTCCATTAAAAACAATTTGAAATTCAAAGAAGTATGGCGTTTGGAATTTTAGATTCATAGCAAACTTATTACTTAGCATATTTTCATTAAATACATACGCCCTATTCTAATTATTCTGTCAATAAACATTGCAAAAATTTGAAGTGCATAATTCATATGTTTGCGGTGATTGTAAAAATAAATACTTCATTATTTTTTGGATGAACATTTTAGTTTTTAATATAAAAAGCTTAAAAAGTATCTATTGACTGAGTTTTTGTTTTTTTTACTAGTTCAGTCGTCTTTATTTTTAACAATATTTATTGAAACGATTAAAACTGTAAAATCAAATACTCAAGACTTCTCTAAAAACGACGTTTTTGGTTTTCTTATCTGGCTGAAGAATGGCCAGGTTATCAGAACTGATAACTGATTGAGCATGCAACATAAAAATGACCATGAGAAAAGCATCACCAGCCACTTTCAAACTCTGTTCTTGTGGTTTATTGATAGTCATTGTAAAGCAAACTAATAGGAAATTGCAGACGTTTGAATTTAAAGTGGTAGTCGAGTGGAATTAGAGGAGTTCTTGGAATGAATGCGTTTTCTCCCTCATATTTTCCAGTAAAAATCATAGCTTTTATGACGTTTTTATGTAGAGCTTTTACCTGAAGTCTGCTACCATTACATAGTTTTGGAGGGTAGCATTGCGCAATAGTATTGCTTGTGTGTCAATCTTGAGGCAAAGAACATGAGGTGGTATTCCTGGCGGATTAAGCGTCTGCAAAAACTCCATAGGATAATGGACAGCATCTTTCACCGCCATTAGCGTGTCCACAGATTCATACTTCACATTCATATTCACATGTTCAATCAGCTGCTTTTCTAATAGAAAGTTGTTGCTATTGGCTTGGTCATTTGTTGGAGTGGGAATAGCTCCTTCTTTTAACCATGAAGAGCAATTTACTTCAGCGTGATCGATGTTAGAATATATTTTGTCAGTCAGGGTTATTAAATCTCCCACGAGGTCACAAAGACTACTCGGAATATTTACTTTACCTTCTTCTTCTGAAATCTTTCTATCACTTATATCAATTAGTAGTTTTCTCTTCTGCTATTGGGTCACGTTGAAGATGAACACGCATATGAATTCTCAAAAATAGGATTTTAACATGAGACCATAAACTTGATGACCTAAGACAAGCCTTGACTTGATCTGCACGTGTTACTCGTGATATAACAGGTAAGATCTGTTTAAAGTTATCAGCCCAACGAATAGTACTCCACCCATAAGTCGGTTGTAACCTCTAGGGGAATCGTCACAATTTTGGGGGAATAACGAAGGAATAAATAATCTACCAATTGAAATATTTTCTACGGACATTTGCAGGCCCTGTTCTAGGATAGAAATATCACTTGGTAGGATTATAAGAAATTTTTTATTCAATAAAATAACTCAAAGCGAAGGACTTGTAGCATGCTCGCTTTCCCTTCGGGTGCAGTGTGGTTTTTGATGGAAATTCAATCAACGGCAGATACTATTTTCTGTCTAGTAGAAACAAACGAGGTTCTCGGTTAAGAATTTACTGTAATCGGTGCTAAAAAAAAAATATTCAGAATAAAAAGTTTGCGTATTATATATTAATAAAAATCAAATAAAAACTCACCAAAATTTCAAATATGAAAAAACAAATCATTGGAAACAATAATTTAACCAAATATATCAATAAATAATGCCTTAATTGAATATAGAGATAATTGACAAATATAATTTTATAATCCCATTATTAAAGATAGTACGACGTTGAAAAAATTATTTTGACGGACGAATTTAAACTAATTGGCACATACGTCCAACATACAAATTTTATTACATTTTCATTTTTCTCATGAAACATATGTTATTTCTCATGACATTATAACATTATTCGGGCAGCTGAATTTTAAGTAATTGTTACGGAGTTCGAGTATTCAATTTTTATAAAATTTTGATATTTTTGCTTTTTGATAATCTGCAAAAATAACTTAATTAAAAGCTAAAGAAATGATTAACAATTAACCGGCTAATACAATTAAAAGTTAGACATGGCTGTCAGAGTCTCCAGCATTTTCTTAATATTAATATAAATTATCATACGTGAATTAATTCTATATCTGTCTTTCTACCCCATTTAGAAATTTATTTTTGCATTAACAGTTATTGATCAATTTCATGAAGCATAAGAATGCCTGTCAAGTTTCAAGCCTGTAAAACTTACCGTTAGAAAGCGGGTTTAGTTGTACATTTTACGCCCCGCCACCTCTCTTGGGGGCAGATTTTCATATAACCTGTTTTTATTGAATGTCTATAGAGTATAAGGAATATTTCTGCCAATTTTTAAGTTTGTAGGACTGACAGTTAAAAACGGGTTTATTTGTACATTTTATGCCCCTGCAATCCCTCTTTGGAGTGGATTTTCGTATAACCTGTTAGTGAATGTCTGTGAAGCATAAAGAATTGAATTTCCAAGCTTCAAGCCTATAGGACATATAGTCAAAAAATGAGAGTGTTTTAGTTCTTTACACCACCATATTTTCCCCTAATTCACCCCTTTAGTAAATAGATTTTTGAAAATTAAGTAGATGTTTATGTATTATAAAGAACATCCCTGGCAAGTTTGAAGTCTATAGGACTGTCTGATAGATGTCTGATAGTTAAAAAACGGGATTTTTTTTGCATTTTACACGTCCGCAACCCCCCTTCGGAGTTGACTTTCGCAAGACCCGTTTTCCATCTTAGCCTATCTCTACGTAGCAAAAGGAACATGCCTGCCAAATTTTAAATCTGTAGGTCTTATAGTTTCCGAGATAATGAGTCAGAGAGTCAGTGGTATTTCTCCTTTATATATAGATATACATATATATATGTATATATATATATATATATATATATATATATATATATATATATATATATATATATATATATATATATATATATATATATATATATATGCTATGGTTGAAGCATAAAATTCAAAGTATCAAATTTGAACTAAGGTTTACACCTAATATTTATTATAGGTTATGTTAATTAATTCATATTAGTTCTTTAATTTCAGCCATATTTTCGGCATAATTGGGGAAAATAAATGAACAAGAACTTTTTTTAAAATATTCTTTAAAACAAATATTGACGAAACATCTTTAATCAAATTTCTAACTATAAAATTCAGTGAAGAACTTAATAACACGTAATTTTTTTCAGAAAGGTCGCGCTGTATGATAAACTTAACTCTTATTTCGACAAAGACCTATTAAGCTCACGTTTGTGGACAATTGAGAACTGTGCATGGATTATATTTGTAGGACACTACTTCGTGACTCCGGATGGCGTTCTGACAAATTTCAAGACATCGCTTTTACGTGATTTGTTCGTTGAGAATGTTTTACGGTCCATGATATATTAGAATGGCAGTTATGCTATACTGGTCTGATCTTAAATAGGTCTGTTACTGTATAACATGATGTGTCCTACCGAGACCGAGCACAATGCAAATAGACATTTGTTGCAATTTAATGTCTACGTTTCTGACGTTATAATATGTAGAAAAAGGTTTATTGTAAATACTGTGATGTATAAGCAAATAAATCAACATAGTTTACAATTGTTTTAAGTTTCCTTAAAATAGAAATAGTTATTATAGTAATTCGAATAGTTCTCGGCCTGACCCAAGGATAGTGCAGAAAGCTCCGGATGCCTAAAAATAATCTTCTTCTTCTTCTTTCTGTGGTGCTACAGCCTGTTAGTGAGTTTTGGACTAACCTTTGTCTCCAACCGGATCCAACAAAGCAAAGAGACTAGTAGTGTAGCGTTCGATCTGGTATCTTGGCTTTCCTGAGACTCGATTGAATATGAAGCTCACAGCAAAAGGCCTTCAATTGCAAGAGGTGATGAAAATGTCTACAGAATTTGGGATCTTGTTCATTCTGATCGTCAATTAACGGTCAAAATGAACGGGGAAGTGTTGGATTTGGCTCACACCGTTCATCTGATTTTAACCAATGAATTGGTTATAAAGAAAATCTGCTTAAAAAAATCAAAAGAATGCTGATTTTTTTTTGATAAAGGATCATTCGTGAAAAACCCAACATCAAGAACACCTGAGAGCGGCATCACGATAATTCGCCTTGCCACAAAATGACTTTAATTAATGGGTTTTTGGCAAGAAAACATCACTGTGACTCCGCAGCCCCCTTATTCATTAGATTTGTTCCCTTTCCCAACATTGAAAATTCACCTTACATAACACTATTTTGGGATATTGGTGAACATTGAATAGGCGGTAACCAACCAGCTAAAAACGATTCCAATATCTGAGTTTCAGCTCTGCTATAAAGAGTGAACGAACCGTCTTCAACACTGTGTGGCCTCCCAAGGCAACTATTTTGAAGAACACTGTGTAGAATTGTACTTTCAATTGAATAAAAAAATAATAAAAAAATCAGTTTCTTTACTCAGTCTGCATACTTCGCGTCAAGTTTCGTAGCGGTAATTGCTTTTCGGAGTGGGTTTGCTAGACACACGTTTAACCCCAAAAATCAGCATCATCACAAAAATCCACAATGTCACATTAAATGATCGCGACTGAAAGTACGCGAATCTAACGAACGTTTGTTTGCATTACATCGAATAATCGAATAAAACATTTTAAGATTGCTTATAAAGGGTGTTACAATAAGAGCGCAATATTTGAATTGCACGCCATTTTGGCTGTCATGATTCGATTGCTCAAGCATTGTGACAGGTTACACTACACGATACAGCAACGCGCCCTTATTGTTAAACATTACAATTAAAATGCTGAAAGTTTGGTTGCTACGATTCGTAAAGTGCGTCCGATTTTCAGTAGAAATAATGTTTCAAATTAATCAACTGTGAAAAGAATAATAATAGAAAAATTGAAGGTACTGGTTCAGTTATTAATATGAAAAACAAGATACGAGCTCGTAATGATCGTTCAGAACAAAATATCAAGACAGTTCTCGAGATTGTGAACGAGAGTCCAGGATCCCCGTTTTGTTTGGCATAAGAATTGGACATTTCAACAGCCACTCTTTACCGTATTCTCACTAAACATTTCCATCCTCATGCTTACAAAGTCTAATTGACTCAACAACTTCTGCCAACAGACCATGTGCGCCGAAGAGAATTTACCAATTGGATGATTGGACAACAAATAGTAAATGCCGATTTGTGGACAAAATCATCTTCAGCGACGAGGCCCATTTTTACCTCGATGGCTTCGTTAATAGGCACAATTTCCGCATGAGGAGCTCAGAAATAATCCTTGAAAAACAAATACATCCCCAACGTGTCACTGTTTAGTATGTATTGTGGTCTGGAGGTATCATCTCCCATTTTGGTGTCCATAATTGGCCGCCACGATCTTGCAATTTAACACCTATGGATTTTTTGTGGGGTTTTATGAAACCTCAAGTTTATGCCAATAAGCCCACGACCACCCACGGGCTGAAAGCCGAAATTAAACGGTGTATCAACGAAACACCGCCACATTTATGCAAAACCGTTATTGAAAATTTCATCAGAGGAGTACGCATGTGTCACCAAAGCCGTGGCGACTATTTACTGGATGAATTTCCAAATGTCAATATTATAAATCTATAAATATTTCAATACTTTGCTTCAGAAAACCATGTTTAACTTAAAATTCACTTCTTGCGCTCTTATTGTAACACCCTTTACTTATTTACATGCAACTAAAGAAACAGCAACCTAAAAAATGAAGAGAGCAGGTGAACGTGCGCCAAAGAAAGCAAAAACGGTTTTATGTGGAGAAAAAGCCATGGCTACGGTTTTCTGGGATTTTTGTCATGTGGTGCTCATAGACTACCTTAGAAAAGGAAACATTATCATTGAGATATATTATCCTATAATACTGGAGTAATTGACAGATGATATTCAAGTTTAATGTATGTATGTAATTGGCATAAAGAAAACCCTCTTTCATTGCGATAATGCACCTACAGACTCGTCTGAGGCTTTACTGGAAAACTTCTTAACCTAAAACTTTGAAATGTTTCTATATGCAACTAATTTATTAGATATGGATCCTTGTAATAATTTCCTCTACACAAATTGGAAGAAGTGGCTCGCCAGACAGACTCACTTCAAATGATGAGGTTAAAAGTCAGACAATTGGTTATTTTGCAGAGTTCGACTAATCGACTTTATACTGAGTGTACTAGAAATTTGAAACGTTAATGGTCTTAAAGTATTGGATTGTTATCTTTTAAATTTGTTATATTATATTTTTCGCAAACTGTGTATCTGTGAAATTGTGTTATTCTTTTGTAGTGTTTTTCTATTTTGAAGTTTTGTAGTTTTCTCTATTTTGAAAATGTAACTTTTGTTAAAAATGTGTTTATTATAATAGTTAATCATGGCATTGAGTAGGTCTTACTGTCAATACATTTTTAATACCGAAATTAATTCTTGGATGGGACCTTTGATGTAAAATATCAAATCCAAATTATTGGTTATATTATTTGGTATATAACCAAATTATTTGATTATATTCTTTTGAAATACGTTTCGCTAACTATATTGTCACCATCAGGATATCCTAAGGTTAAGTTTGATCATCTCCTGATTATATTAATATGATTAACATCAAATAATTTTACGTTCTGTGAAATATTTCTTTAAATTAAGTTCATTAACATCTATTCTAAAATGCAATATTTACAAGGAAACCTTTATATGTGTCAGGTGTGATAAGAACATGCTATTCAGGATGTGAACAAAGAAATCGACTACAAACCTTTATCAATAGCCAATGTAATCAAAAATATTGCATGAAATTACAAAATTAAAAAAATTAATAGAAAATGGTGAAAAAAATAATGAATATATATTACGATAGCGGAAATATCTAATAAGATTATATAAAAACAATTGTCAATTAATGACAATATGCAACATACTGTATAATTATTATCACTTAATACTATGAACTAAAGTTGAACGAAAGAAATAATAAAAAATAAACCATTTAATTAAAAAAAAACAATAAGGTAAGGGAACGATCTAAACATTATCTTAATATGTTTAATAAAATTCTATTAAAATTAATATTTGCTTTGACGCAATTCAATCTTTCGTAATTTGTTTGGCGCTGTCCGAGAGAGGGGACCGACCACGAGTCAGTCTCGGACCGGGGCAAAAATGCCGCAGATAACAGGTAATGTTCGTTTCTTTTGGTCGTTTATTTTTTCACTGACCAGGCCGTCCGCCAACCCTTGAGATAGGTCGTGCCTGTGAAGGGTCAGTGAACGGGCCCGGTCGGGCCTTCAAAAAAGATCGATCTACTTTCGTTCGCCGATACATTTGCTGCATTTTATTTTTGCATTATTTCGTTTTCTCCTTCCGAAAATATATATTTGTATATAATACGTAGTGTATAAAACAACTAGTTATATATTAAGCTCTTTATTTCTATTTAAAAAATTGAATAAATACTATAAAATAATATAGCGTCTTTCGACAAAGATTTATTTTAATTTTGAGTAATCATTAGTTTGCCATATCCATTACATGCCATCAGCCTTTGCTTTTCGATGATGAATTGGACAATGTGGCTAGTATTAAAGAATTATAATACTACGAAATGATAATCAACTTTTCCTATTTGAAAATCGAGCATATGAATCTGAACGGAATGTGGTTTTAACTTGATAACACCACACTGCACAAATGTGGTGAAACAATTATCTTGTTATACTTGACTTATTATACTTTTTTGGTGAGATCCTGAGATTTGAGAATATTAACTGTTTCCAATCCAATAATTCGAATAATTTCTGATGACTTACCAAAAATATTTGTGTAGTAGTATTATCATAAGATAATACACTACATTTACGATTCATCACTTCTAGTCGTTTCTGCTGTAAGACAACATTTGTGAACAGTACACTTAAACTGCTATAAACGTATATATGACAACAACGAAGTATATTAGATAGAGTCTAATATAAATAATTATTATGGTACTAAATTGATAATATAATATTATTTTGATGAATTACATCTTTTGATAACATTTGATCTGACTCATCACTCTTACTTTATGATCGTCTGCACTGATTCTGATAGTTTAAATGCTTAAAATTTTTTTTATCACCAAACATGATCATTTTAAAAATATATCATAAGTACACAAGCATCGCGTTTTTTGCATTGATGACTTAAGATTTATGACTTAACGATCTCTGTGGTGTAACTTGTGATCATCAATCTGATTTGGACATTACCAAAACGAAAAACTCTTCTACTCTATTATGCCTTTTTGACTTGTTGAAGTCAATCAATATCAGTAGGACTGGCGCGCTAGTTCAACGCTTTTATAACTGTTCAAATATATTGTACAGAGACTGTGCAAATAAAACAAACAGACCACAAACGGCTTCTTCCCAACTTTGTTTTGATGACTATTTCGCCACACTTTTTTTGCACTTGATCATTTTCATTCAATTCCTCACTTCAGACCTCTGTATGTGTTCCATTATTTATTATTGTCGTTGACTTATCGGTCTAAATCGATTTAAAAGCCTAGTTTCCTCAGATGTCCAATTCGATATTTCTTTTATATACTTGTCTTGTTCTTCTATGATGTGTATCCAAACGATTTCTATCATTGAGCTTTTATACATTTCAAAATCTATTCTCCGCTCAATAATTACACTCTGTAACTTATTTTTAAATTTCTATAGTTTCTTACGATTACTCCCAAGGCATTTAAAATCCTTTGTTTGTTACCTCGAGCTTATCATGTATTATGTTTTATCTTGCTTTATACTTAATCTAGTTATTTCAGCCTCTCTTTCTTGACACAACAATGTTTTTTGGAGATTTTGTGTAACACACGCTATCAATGCCAAGTCATCTATACAGCTTGTTATCTGATTTGAGTTTTGAGTATTTGTAATTTGGAGAAAATGACGAGAATCCGAGATGGTATGTATTCCAATGATTTCAGAATAAAAATATACAAACAAAGCAACAGAAACTTATTATCCTATGAAATGTGTTCATAGGATAATAAAGACAGAATATCAGACAAGCTAAGAGATATCATCTCGTGCAATAAATATATGATACCAGAGAGTACGCTTCAAATATATAAAACATGTGAGTTCAGTACTCACATATGCAGTGTAATCAAGAGCCGTACCCCAACAACGAAAAGAACACTCAGAGATATCAAATTAATAACACTAAGAGATAAAATAACCAGTCGTGCAATAAGATAGCAATTAAGTGCACAAGCCATTATTAGATGCACAATAAAGCGGTTAAACTGGAAGGACCATATTGAACGAGTGAATTCAGAATGTTTACCGAAATAGGTTAAAACAGAAAACCCAAACACTCGTGGCTCAATTGGGAGATTACCAAAGAAATTATAAGAATGTTGGGGATCATTTCCAAAGGGCTAATGCAGAAACAAAAATAACATGACGCTGTCCTAATTAAAGAAGAGGAAGAACAGTTAAAACCCTAACAAACAACTACATGGTTACAATTAATATAGATACTTTTACATGTTTGTTGTCGATTTATTGCCCAATTTTGTTTATTTTACATTGTACTTCTAGGGTGTAAGATAGGTATTTGCGTTTTTTCTTTTGTTTATAAATAAAGGATTATAATGGGTAATTCATCGTGAGGTATTTTTCATCACGCCTGAGTCTCGTCAAGCGGTCACTGCAGTTTACTCAGTATTGAATACCGTTGCATCATGGAAATACTTACACTGGAGCTTTCAGTGAATTGGCCTTGGAACAATGAAGATCCGCTGTTTTCTCGCAGAATTTTTTTAGTGATTAGGCGCATTTCTGACTCGATGGATATGTTAATAAACAAAACTGTTGAATTTGGGGTGATGAGCAGCCGAAAGCAATTGACCAAGGGCCGATGCATCCAGCAAAATGCACTATTTGGTGCGTTTTATGGACTGGTGGAATCATCTGACCATATTTTGTAACGTAAACGCCAATGTAAAAATTATTATTTACCTGAAATTCAAGCCAATGATATCGGTAATATCTGGTTCCAACAACAGGCGTTACTGGCCATACAGCGCGTAAAACGATGGGCTTATTGAAATATAATTTCGAGGAGCAGCTGATTTTACGGTTTGAACCTATGAATTGACCGCCTAGGTCGTATGTTATCACCCCTCTGGATTATTTCCTTTGGGGTTACGTAAAGTCTCAAGTCTACGCGGATAAGCCAGCTTCGATTGAGGCCTTGTAAGCAAACATTATGCGTGATTACATTATGCTCGAACAACTGATCGACAAGTGGAGTTTGAGAATGGATCACCTAAGGCGTAGCCGCGGCCAACATTTGGCTGAAATATTCTTCAGAAAATAAATGGTATGGATTGTTCTTTCCCTTTATAATAATATTTTCAAGATTGCATTTAATTTTATGTTTTATTTTAAAATATTCTTCTGAACCTCACGATGGATCACCCTTTATTTCACTCCTTAAAGGTTTAATCCAACTCCAACTGTTTGCTCCGATAAATAAACATTCCTTCTTTAGTATTAAAGTGATTCCACTGCAAAATGAGTGAAATAAATTGAGAAATTAAGACAATTTTAAGATGTTGTTCCAAAAAGGCTTTAGAGTGATTGACGCCACTTGTGAGATTTGCGAAGTGCAGGAGGACGGTGTAATGTCAATCCGAACCGCTCAGCTCTATTTCAAAAAGTTCCAGCAGGGATACATGGGTCTTGAAGATAGCGGAAGATCAGGTCGTAAGCGATCTCTCAGTGCCGACGTTTTAAGAGTAGACGAAAATAGGTTGAGTTCATCGAAAATCCATTAGTGTAGTGAGTAACCCCCAGGTGTACATTCTCAAACAATGAATAACTAAGTACCTTAGAAACGCAAATACTTTTATTACATCCTATTATTTTTATTTATTTATATTAATGTTTATTTTTGATATTTACTAAGTTGTTTAGATCAGTTTTAAAGGACCATATCGTGTTAAGGATTATTAAATAACCAAAAAAGTTGATGCCATGTTAAAATGTAATTTTTTGAATCAATGTGTAATAACAGCACATTTCAATTCAGAATCTCTTTATTTATTGTTTGCCTCTGCTACTTATAGCAACCGTAACTTTTGTCTGTAAATCGCGGATATGAAAACCGCCCAGTATATGGTCGTGAATCCTCCAGCAGTGACGTAATAAATAATAAATGACCATTTAGTATCATATATGTACGATCGTGACCCATGTTATGCCCAACAAAGGGTATTAATGGTAGTTCACGATTTCCATAACCGCGGTCCCTGATTAATTTTATGAATTATTGCTGTCGGATGCGATTGTCTTCGAGAGAGAACGTTTGATTTTGCGATTAGAAATGGAGGAACGTGGTGCAGAGCCATTAATAACAGTTGCTGTTTTATAAAAGTGGCGATTTGGTGGTCTTTCGACAGTGTAAGGCCAGAATTTCGTACGATATAAAGAATCTGTTGTAATCTGATTGTAAAACAATTTTGATTTATAATTTTTCTTAAGTTTATATGTAAGTTACAATTTAGTTTTTGTTCTAATAATAATAACAATAATTCTAATAAATGTATGAAGCTTATTCGGTTTAGAATGACCAAAATTGAATGCCGAATTTAAATTGGAACAACTTTTTTACTTTTTTTATTGATTTTATGATTTTTATTGAAAAGTTATAAAATTTCCGATTAAATATAAACAATTTGTTGAACAAATGGCCACCTCAGTTTAGGATGCAAATCTTGCATCTTTTCATAAAATTTTCGATTATAATTTCGCACCATTCCTGAACAATTTCATTGATATTAAGTTAGATTTCATTTTCGAGGTCATCAGCTATTTGCGGATGGCTAGCATAAACCTTGAATTTCGGATAAACCTACAAAAAGAAGTTACACGGTGTTCAATCATAAGATTTTGCTGGCTAATTAATAGAGTATTACGTGAAATTACGACCAGGAAATTGTTGATGTAGTTGCTTGAGTTGTATGGCAGTTGAAGTGTATACCCATTAAGGTGGAGGTTTTTAAAACGTATGCAGTTTCCAAAATATTAAATTTTTCTGCAAAATGCTGAGTCGACACTTTCACAAACCATGGCAATATTCTCACAGAATTTCATCAAATGTTTCAATTCACGAGGTCTTGCATACGTTAATTATCCACTTTTATTACATTTTTAAGTCAATCTTTGGATAGTTAAATCATTTGATCACTTTTCCAAATATAATTTTTATACCATTCCTGCAAAATGTTTTTTCGTATACTTTTTCATATTATCTAATCGAAATAAACAGAGAAAAACTATCAAAAGAGCAGTTACCATCAGAAAAATATAAAATTGACACGTAATTTAAATCCGGTGTTCAATTTGAACAATCAAAATTTATTTAGTACTGCTTTAAAGTAATCCCCTCTCACTGCAATCTATTTTCCCTACGTTTTCTCCAGTTTACGAAACAGTTTTTATAGTGAACTTATGATATTTCCTACAAAACTCTCTTAAATGGTTCTTATGGACTAAAATGGCGCTCACAAAGTAGTTTCTTCAATCGAGAGAACAGGAAAAGGTCACACGGGGCCATATCTGATGAATATGGTGATTGTGGAGCAGCATTTTTGAATTTCTAGTGAAAAATTGATACATAATTATTACAGTGTTTGCTGCTGCGCTCTCGTGATGAAAAAACCATGAAATGTTTTGCCACAAATTTAGGGGGCTTTGTTTCATCTTTAACACGATACTCGCTTGATTGTTGAGCTGATTCTGGATTATAAGCATATCTTATTATCAGTAATTATACATATTGGAATGTCATCATTCAAAGAAAGTATCTCCATCAACTTCAACAAGACAATGTTTCTTAAACAAATTCAGTGTTTTCGAAACAAGACGAGAAAACACACGATGCAAATCTGAATTATTCTTCAAAATTGATTGAATTGATTCAAATGATATTAAAATAATTTCTACAATGTTTTTGATACTTAATCGGTCATTACATAGTACAAGATCCTTGATTTTTATAACGTTATTTACCATTGGTTGATGTGAAACGTCTTCCTGAACGAAGTTCGTCTTTAACTGTTATTCCTCCATCACTAAACTCCTTGTATATCATAATTTTTTTTTTAGCATAGCCGTAACGCTTTCTTAATAGTTTTAATACATCGGCACAGAAAATTTCTTTCTTTTTTAATTTAATGCCAATGCTTTGCGTGTTAAATTCATCTATTTAAAAAATTGACAGTATTAACAAACAAAATTATATGAAACTTCTAGCGGTCAGGTCTAGATAGCAAGGACAGTCAGGTCTAGATAGCAAGGACAGTCAAACCAAGTTCAAAAAACAAATGATTATATATTGATACGTAAAGCGGGCGAAATTTAAAAACAAACGTTTCCTTAGCTTTTGATCATAGCAATGTAAAATACTTAATTTTTTACAACTCAATTTATGCGAAAATATCCTAATCATACGGCGTCTTATAAAATGACAATTTATCGTTTATCTAAGCAATTTCAAGAATTTGGAACAGTCGGACTTCGGCCCCGCATCAGAGGTCTAAGAACAGTGCGAAGCGCAGTAAATATTGCACGTGTGAAGTAAAGTGTGAAGCAGTCTCCAGAACCGCCGATTCAATAACATATTACAACAATCGTGAATTTCTGCAAGCAGTTTACTTCGAATTCTGAGAAATAACTTGCACATGTTTTGCGTACAAGATTCAAATTGTTATCCATAGACAGAGATAATAAACGATTATAACACTGTAATATCATCAGATCTCCTGATTTGTCAGCTCTATATTATTTTTATGGGGATTTTTTAAGAAAAAGGTTTATATAAATAAACCACATACAAGTCAAATACAACAACTGTGCTGAAATCGCTACATTAACAGCGAATATGTTTACAAACTTTATGGAAAATGTGCTTAGAAGGACAAAGTTGCATTGCTGTTAATGGCTTACATTTGATTGATGTAATTTTCAAAAATTAATTAACACAAAATTTAAATAAAAGTCGAAATAGTAGTGACAATTAAGGCCCGGCTGATGGTGACTGAAATCTAGAAACCGGTCCCCGGAAGACACGGGCGCATGCTGGCAGGTGAACAGAGATGAGCGGAGCACTACGTGGAGTACGGGTGATAGTCAAAACAATAAATCATAAAAATATTTTGTCGTATTTAATTATAAAAGAAATACATACTTTTTTCTGTATCAAATGAAAAGTGTTTAAAGGCTATACTAGAACAATATTTGCCATTTAAATTAAATTTTATGATGTTATTGCACCTCTAAGATTAATCCCATTAAAAACGCAATATTGAAAACAAAAATCCAAAAATCTCGGAAATTATGATAGATAGGTATAGGATATGCTTAAGAAGAATAGAAGAATTTTGTCTCAGGAATATTAAAAGCTAAAAAAATATTAGATATTCTATTTACAAAAATGAGTTGATATTTTGAATTTTTGCCTGTGTAACATAGACATAGAACATATAGGTTCTATAAGAAAAAAAACTATATCCCGCCACAGTTTTATGAAATTGTATAAATAAAATTTATTTTAAATTATGCTGCTTATTTAGTTTATTAGTATAACTTTTTCTCTATATTTTGTTTACAAGATAACCAGCGCATTTTATTGCTGCTTATTTTCCTCCTAATTCCTCCTAATGGTTCGTACTTGTCAATGTCGTACAGTGGCCAAAAAGATAAGAGTGTATTAATCTTATATACGTTATGGCGTATATAAAAGCGTATAATTCTGACAATAATAATATAAATTCTGACAATTCTAATATAGACATTGTACTGCTGAAGAAAGGCGTTTATTTTTGCATTTGAGAAACCGAAACAAATCTTATACATTTATTACGAATGCAATCAAATGATTACCATGTGTAATTGCTAGTTTCGAAAGAATTATATGTGACCCTAAAATAACCAGAACAGAGAGGTCGTCCAAGAAAAAAGAATAAAAAAATGGATAATCGTATTGTATGCGAGGCTTTCAAAGATCCTTTTACTATCTCTGTTGATATAAAAAAAAAATAACCTAACTATTAGCAGCAATATCATAAGATTACGTTTATAACAGAAGAATCTATATGGTAGGGAAGATGGAAAATTCCGTTTTTATGTAAACAGAATATAAAGCAGCAGTTAAAATGTGTAAAAACAAACTGTAGTGAGAATTTACAGCGTAACTAGAAATCATTCTTTTTAGCGATGAAACCAAAATTTATTTATTTATTTCTGATGGCAAATTGGGTGTGAGAAGACGTATTAATGAAGAACTCAATCGACGTAACACTTGGGGTACAGTGAAACATGGTAGTGGAACATTAAAGTATGAGGCTTTTCATATAACGGAGAAGGTCCAATATTTTGGATTTTGGAGAAAATTTTTGAAAAAAGAAATTTTCTTAGGAATTTTTACAATTATGCTACCTGGTGCTGAAGAGAATATACCTTTACGTTGGGTACACCAAGGCAATGATCCCAAACATACGGCTTATGTGGTGAAGCAATGGTTCCTGAGGAAACATATTAAAATGTTACAGTGGCCTTCACAGTCCCTGGATCTAGATCCAGGACCTTGGAAAGAGTTAAAATAATGTCTTGTCGGTAAAAACAAAAAAATAGAAAACAAGAAGACATTGAAACATTGTGGAAGACAGTTTGATTTTCAATACCTGTAGAAGCATGCCAACATTTAATTGACTCACTCCATGGCAAAAAGATGTCAATCAGTAATTAAGAATAAGGGCCATGCTATAAAGTACTAAGATTCGGTAATTATATAGACTAAACGGTTTAAGACAATTACACCTTTTAGTTTTTTTTAGGATTTATAGTAAAAATTACTCTTATTTTTTAACCATATAATATTTTCTGACATTAAAAATAACGTAAAAAAGAGTTTAAATAAAATATATTAATAAGACTGTTACTTTTATTTTATTGGATATATATATATATATATATATATATATATATATATATATATATATATATATATATATATATATATATATATATATATATAAATATATATATATATATATATATATATATATATATATATATATATATATATATATATATATATATATATATATATATATATGTTGTCATTTATTCTACTATATTTATTCTTGTTTATTTCTTATTGGTCTACATTTTACATATCTATATTCTATTTACAATAAAGTACAGTCGTTTTACAATATAATGATTCAAGAATTTCAACAAATGATAAGAATAACAAGCTGTATTAAAATACAGCTGAACACGATAGGACCATACAATATGCCCACACTACAAAACGAGGAACAAAAAAAACATTGGTAAAAGAGGGAAAGAGATGTAGCGATTACAAGATAGTACTGTTGTACTGCTCACAGATGGGCAGTTCTTTGCATTAGGGAAATTATTGTGTTTACTAGACCGTTACGAGACCGTTTACAAAAAGCCTCCTTTATCATTTCCAATTTTATCTGATACAAGGTGCAATGGCACCAAGCGCAACGCTATATAATCCTCAGACGTTAAAGATTGGTTTTTAAATAATTCGACAAACCTGGATTGAAATATTTTATTTAAAATTCAGGTTAATAATTTTTTCTGTACTTAGAGATTATTACTAAAACTATTACTACGGTTATTTGTACTAAAATAATCAAATATTTTCATTGACATTGTAATGCCCAATTTTATATCGCGAGGGTTACTAAAAGAAAAATAAAATAGGATAGGTGACCTGTCCTCATTCACCTTATTTGTTTTTCATCATCCTTTTAGATAACCAACTCTTCAAGCATTTGCTTCGTAATATTTGTAATGGAAAATCATTTGTTAATATTGAAGGCAACATTTATAGAATTAAACCTCTTGAAGATTGATGGATATAAGTTACAACGGGTCTTTCAAATTCAGTGGTTTTTTTAATTCTTGAATAATACACAGATGGCGCTGTGAATTTGCCTAGGTTTAGTTTCATGTCAGAAGTGCAATGTATGACATTTATAAAAATGAAGTCGTATACAATACAACAACGCATCAAAAGTATTGAATTATTTTATGAAAATGGGCGTTCAGTATAAAATGTTTTTAGAAAACGAAATATTTACGTTTAGTTTACACAATCGTCCATCTGAAAGTACTATCAATCGAATTGGTCAAAAATTTCAAGAAACTGGTTAGGTGGAAGACAAAAGAAGAGAAATATATAGTCGCAGTGGTCGTTCGCAATAGCATATTGATTTGGTACGTGAAGTTTTGCTGAAGATCCTAAAAATTTCCATTAGTCGACATTCACAACAATTTGGACTCAGTGAATCCACAACATAGCGTATTTTACAAAATGATTTAACTCTGAAGGCATATAAGGTTCAAATAACACAGGAACTAAAGCCACTGGATCATTCAAAATGTCATGCATTTGTGTTGGTGAAGCCGTAACTGTGAATAGTGTTCAATATCGTACGATGATAACTGGATTTTTATGGGTTAAATTGAATAATATTGATCTAGAGGATATGTGGTTCCAACAAGATGGCACTACACCTCACTCTTTTAATGAAACAATTGATTCATTGGGAGAAAAATGTCCTGATCGATTCATTGTAAGAAACGGTGATGTTAATTGACCACAAAGATGATGTGGCTTGATACCGTTGGACTATTTTCTTTACGGTTACGTGAAAAGCCAGGTCTATAAAAACAATTCACAATCGATTTCTGAACTAAACAATGAAATTATTCTACTCATTGGTGAGATAGAGCCACGGTTATGCTAAAAAGGTCATAAAAAATTATGACAAAAGAGTGGACGCCTGTCAACGCAAATTCTGTGTTTTATTCACCCAAATTCAGCAACCCAAAATATTATATCTCTTTCATATAAATAAGAACGCAAAGTAGTAGAAGATTAATTTCTTCGTAAAAAACCCAAATTTGACTTGGAACCAATACTTCATGTTATCTATGAGGAAAATTTGATTCTATCATAGCGTACTATGATTAAATGTGCAGACTTGACCTTCATATAATGTATTGTTTCATGATATGGACGTCAAAGCTTTTATAACATTTACCTTTTATATATTTTATATTATCGAAGAGAAAATAATAGAATTGTGATATCCTATTGTGACCAAATCTAACAATGAATAACCGAATTTAATTCTATTAAAATCCTGATAATTTTAACTTGGTTAGCGAAATGCTCGTCGAGTGAAAAAAATGATATTTTGTATCAATAGAATATTTGGCATAACGTTTATATTTAACACCAAAGGATCCAGATGCAATATTACCAAGAGAAAAAACGAAAAGGTGTTCTTCTTTAATGCGTAGACTTTAATTGTCTGTTTCCATCATTTGGTGCTCTTCAAATATTCATATTTTAATTATACGCATATAAGTGACTGGCTTTTGCAACGTTTCTACTGTTTTGTAATAAGAAATGTAAAATATTTAATATATCGGTTAATAAGTCCCAGGTCTAACAGATAAAATACACTCTTTTTGCAAATTTCGAATTTATTCATCAATATATTCCCCTTGAAGAAAAATATAAGTATTCCAATGTTTTTCTAACATTTCTACACCTTTTTTATGGAACGATTTCTGCTTACCTTCAAAATATGCTTCAGTTTAGGCAATTATCACTTCATTGAAACAAAATTTATTTGTAAGCGAGCATGTTTTTGAGGTTTGAGAACAGGAAATAGTAGCTGGGGGCCAGATATGGAGAATACGGTAGATGAGGAAGCAATTCGAAGTGCAATTTATGCAATTTAGCCATCGTTGCCAACGATTTATGACACGGTGTATTGTTTTGGTGAAACAGCACTTTTTTTGTTCATTTGTAGTCTTTTTACGACCTTGTCCTTCAAACGTACCAATAACGCTATATAATATTCGCTATTGATGATTTTACCTTTCTTGCGATGATCAATGAACAATATCCCATGCGCATTCTCAAAATATAGAGGCGATAACCTTACCTGCCGATTGTGTATCTGCTCACTTTGGACAGCTTTCACCGGCTGTTGTCCACTCAGCCACTGAGTGTCACTGAGAGCCACTGTTGTCCACTGCCTATTTGACCCCGGAGTGTTGTGGTGGATCCATGTTTCAACCATTGTCACATACGGCATAAAAATCCATTTTATTTGCTTTAAACAACTCCAAACATTGCTCAGAATCATCAACAGGTTGTTATTTTTGGTCCGCTGTAAGCAAACGCGGGACTCATTGCGATAGGAATTCACGCATTTCCAAATGTTCATGCAAGTGGTGTAAACACTTCCTTTCGATATCTTCATGATATCAGCTATCTCTGCAGCTTTACTTTACGGTTTTGCGAAATCATTTTATGAATTTTTCTGATGTGTGGTTTTTCTGTTTTTGATGTGAATTTTGTAAATATTTCTGCTGGTGTAACCACCTCATTTGGACGTCCAGAGCGTTCAGCATCATCGGTGCGTGTACGACCACGTTCGAATTCATCATACTAATTAATTAAGGTGGATTTTCCTGGATCAAGTTTCTTCATCAAAAAGCAATGCTTAATCAATATATGAAATTCTTTTTTTCTCATTGTTTTGAAAATAACAAAACTAGCGTCACTTAAAGCACAACTCAAAAACTAGTAGACAGATTGTCATGAAATTTTGACACATGGCGTTTAAAGGTTGGCACAATCGACCATAAAGGATTTTTCATAAGTGACACTATCTATATGTCAGACCGGGGATTTATTGACCGGTGTGTTAATTTCGCAATGATTAAAGAAGACACCTTTCATTATTATTTCAACAGGCTAATTTTTGGGCTTAATTTTAGTAAATTTGGAGGTATGCTAAGACTTAGCCTCGGGCTATGATAAACTCGAGGACTCTGGCTCAAAATAAGGTCCGGGGCAAAATGCCAGGACGCCCCTTTTTTGCAATCTTTTAAAAAGTTTGTTCCATGATTTTTATGCCTTCTTATATTTAGTAACTTGGTTGACAAAAAAATGTACCTGATGAATTGATATCGATGAGGAGTGTAACATCTGAAATGTTCGCAAATAATTATTTTAAGATATGCCAAAAATACAGGATAGTTTTATAACTTGCAAAACTTTCTCTAAAACTGAAATGATTGGGAAGAGTTTTGTAAAAGCAGTAGATTTTATTATGGATTTTTTTTTCGTTTTTAGATTTTTGGCCGCGATCTAAAACTCAAAAAAAAATATCAAAAATATCTGTTCTTATGTAAATAAGAACATTTCCGTTTCAAATGGAACGTTTCCCATTTGTGTTGACAAATTATAGATTTATTAAAATCGCCTTTTCTAAGAAGGTTAACCTCACAATTCCTTACATCCGCGGTATTTCTGACACAATTCGGAAAAACCGAATTTGGAAAAACACAAAAATAGAAAAAATATTTGAACACGCCACAATCATTCAGACAATACTTATTATGGAAGTCCATTTTCCTCAATAGTCCCTTTTAAGTTCTCTTGAGTTTGAAATTGTCTCTGACCTTTTATCCAAACATTTTCGATAATGTTTGGACTGGGTGAGGACGTTGCTGATCAGTCTAAAATGCGGATATCCTCCCGTTATATATACTCTTTAATAAGTCGAACTGTATGCACGGGATCATTATCTTGCTGAAACATAATATTATTGTTTGGTGTTGTTTCCAAATATTCCTCTAGTTAAGTAGTCCTGATTGTTCATTCGGCCAGAAATGAAAACGATGTGGGTCTAACCATGATATTGCCCAAAACCCATTTGTCGCTTTGAGAAAAATGTTCCCTCCTTTCTCAAGTCAAGGAAGTAGTAAGGGCAGCCATTTGGCCCGTTTAGATTTATTTATGTTAGAAAACATTATTTGCTTCCATGGTAATCAAAACTGCTTTATGCGCAGTCTGACGAGATGGCAATGTTCTATTATAAGCGGCGCGTAAGATTGCGCGTTTCTGCTAGTTTATTAATACATAAGGTTTTCCAATAATATTTTTCTTTTTGTAACCTTCAGAATGTTTAATCGAAATTAGCAATTACATGTCGACTCCTACCTGTCGTTAAAAAGGCGTTAAAATTTTAATAGCCCATGATGAATTTATTTTCACTTTGGAAAATAAGTAAAGGATACTGAATAAAAATAGGTAGGTTGAAGAAAGATACACAGGCTGTATTTTCAAAATTAGCAAGGGTCCTGTCTTTTTGTCCTACTCTATTATAATATTTGTAATCATTTCATATAGTATAGGTATTAATCTATATTATAAACAAACTGAAAGATGCTAGTTTGTTTAGAAAATCCAGTTATAATACTTAAGAAGAAATCAATAATATCGAAGAATAATGTAAAAATACCCAAAGACATGGAGAGTCCTATATATTTGCGTATCGGTCGTTAGTTAATTAGGTCATGCATAAACATTCTTCTTGAAGAAAAGCTCTTATTAATTGGTACCAAATTGATTTTATGAATCCCACAATCATGCTACGAAAAAAATGATGCAACGTGAATTAAATCATTGAGAGTAAATATGAAAGAATTTCTTGAAACAGTTGATTATTCTTTCAGCGATGACAAGAAAATATTACAACATATCGGAAACCACTTTTTAAGTAAAAACAAACCATCAATACAGTCTCGATGGAATAATTTATAGTTATTGTAAAAATACCGTAGATAACATCTTTATTTAACAGTCGAAAAAATATTAGGTCGCATAAGGCTTAATTGTCGTAATGTTGAAATAGATTGTAGTTTCGAAGCAGAATTTGTTACATCATTAATAAATATTTTTAATTACAATTCTAGTTTCATTGTGTTAGTTTTTTCAATTAAGAATAATAAATTAAGATTGTTGTTTATATCTTTCGTCACTTATCATTATTAGTGGAAGGTCATTTAATCATTTTCTCAGATTTATTCATAATCAATATCATTTATAATACTAAACATATTTTATTTATTTTAATGCAATATATTTCACAAAAATTCCGCCATGCTGACAATGTATAATATATTAGTTACAGTTAGAATAGGGTTTTTGAATAAAAAATAATTATCCAATTTTTTACTTTATTTTAAAACTTTATCATAAATAATAATGATAATTGATGCGAAAAATGTTTTAAAAACTTGTTACAATTAATTATAAATTAATTAAAATATATAAAATTTAAAAAAAATGACGTGACTATGAACGCACCGCGATTGGCTGCTATATTTGTGACGTCAGAATATTAAAGTGTTTTCACGTCAGTACTGTCAACGACTTCTATTCATATATATACTATCAAAATTATTGTTGGTTAAGTGCAAAATAAAATATTGTTGATTACTAATTTAGTTCAGCAATGTGTGACAAAAGGTTCATAAGGGCTAATTCTGATAATATACCTGCTGTGGATATTTTTATGGTCACAGATTTTCTGAAAAATTACATTCGGTTCAATTCAGCTGAACCAGGTGTTAAAACATCTATGTAAGATTTTTAAAAATAATTATGTAAATGTAAATAAGAAACAAAATATTTCTATTAAATATAATTAAACTATTTGTAGGGTGTCACGAGAAAGTTACGGTGACAAGGCTATAGGTTTTGTTCAACTTAAACGCAAAAATAGTATTTGCACGGTAAAAGGAGATGTATATTCAGAACCTAAAGTTCCGAATAAATCTTATACAGTTACCTTGATTATTAATGATAAATTAAGAAAAGTCCAGGATACTCAATGTAACGATTATGCAGCTTCAGCAGGTAATAAATACTTAAACAAAAAAAATTATATAATGTTATAAATAGTAATATTTTGTATATATTTGATGACAGGTGGTTGTAAACATGCATTAACACTACTCATGGAGTAGTGTTAATGCATCGGAGAAGTGAAGATCCAGCATCCACTGAAGAAAAAGGTTAAATATTGAATAAACAAAAACCAGAAAAAATATTTTCTAGTTTTGTAATTATTTTTTGAGCAAAAAAACCATATAAATCATAATTAGAAAAACAAAACACATACATACTGTTTAAATCACTAATTTTATTCCAATAAAAATTACACTGTTAAATATACATAATAAAACTTCACCCAACTAAGATAATATGAATAATATATTACAGTAGATTATAATATGTAAACTACATTAATAATCAATTTAGAATAAAACAATCACTACCCAAAATTATATACATATATGTTTGATTGCATTCATTGAAGTTTACAATACTTTTAAAACCACACCGATGCTTCAAACTATCACACTAAACTCTATTAACAATATTTTTTAAAAAATCTACCCATACTACATTATTATTTTAATTAAGGTTTTCAGTATTTTTAAAACGATGGCGATTTTTCGGTTTATGTTTTACAAACCACCACAGTAGACACTTGATTTAATAATATTTGTAAATATAAATAAATCTGGCTGCTAACTAACTCTAATGCATGACCAACCAGAGATTTAAAATAAGATTATTAAATAAGTATATATAAAATATATATAATTATTAAAATAAGATTCAAAATAAGAGAAGTCACCTAAACCATTTATTTTTCGAGGGGAAAACTTATAGTCGAAATGTGGGATTCTCCTGTTAAGGTATACCCACTAGAAAACTACTGTGTACCAGAACATATCCTGGAACCAGTGTCAGCCTACCATCAGCCTTCAGCGCCGATAATAAATTTCTAACCTATGTTTAAACATACCCTATCAAAGGTTAGTTTTTAGCCCTATCATACCCTATCAAAGGTTAGGTTTGCTTTCCTATTTTTCTTTTTTTTGCTTACTCCTTCAGATGTTTGTTTTGATTTCATGGAAAACTGCTTTGCCAGTCTTTAGTTTAACTAGTTGGTGTTCATCCAACTGATCACACAAATTTCTGTACTCTTCGACCATCTACAAATTAGATTATCCTGTAAAACTTTCATAAGTATAAGATTTTTCATATACGATTACCTTCCAAATCAGTAGTCGAATTTTGTTCTTGTCTATTCTTGTCTAATTCTTGAATATTATTGTTCGTATTCTACAAAATAAACTTTCCTTATCCTTAGTTTATAAACTAAACTATCCTGTAGGGCTTTTTTATTGTTACTACCTTCGGTTGTGTTGCTACATGTAGATTATTTGCGGACACGCAGGAATATTCCTTCTTATAAATTTGGCACGTTAATTTGGTTTCTTTACACGAATTAAATAATATAAATAAAAGTTATAAAAACAAAAGGAATCCTAATCTGATTTCATTCGGAACTTACCTTTGAGCCTCCATATCTTATGTAAAGGTATATAACGTCAAAAACAGCACCGAAACTCCAGACTTCGATTCTTTTCAGAATGAGCTCGAAAGAAAATTTCGGTATAACTTGAATGCCGAATTGCTCCGAACCGAACCTATATTGGAGATATTAGTCTTCGGTACAATTGTGAGATCACAATGGTTCCGGTTTTTTTCAGCAATTGTCGGCGTGTCATCGGTACTAGGTTTAAAACTTTATTTGCAATTTAATATAACTCTTTAATTATAAGGAAAAAATAAAAATAAAAATTGTTTTGTTATAAAACTTATATATGATCTTTCTATTTATGACAAAATAAATTGTTCAAAAGCCCAATTAGGCCATTTAGCGACTGGATCTGCAGCTTAATGTAAGCGAACCACAGTTATCAGCCACCTAGTCAGCACCTCACTCGATTTTATACTCAACCATAAGTCTATCGAGTAATGTATCGAATGGCGAGTGACCAACGTAGAATACGTCTCAGAAGGCATCCGGCCTTACCCAGCCTCGAACTGGCGTAACACAGGGATAATTCCTTGTCAGATTTTACACTATTTTTAAGAAACATTCACAAACATTTACATTTATTTATTTATTTACATACGTTGTTTTAAGACGATCAAATAAACAATACGTACATTCGGTTAAATAAATACAAGGAAATTGTTCAATGAAACACCGCGTATAGCTCGCAGCTTCCACTGCAAATTTTGTTTTAAGGCTTCAATTAAATCAAAAAGCTTTCAACGAGGTAGTAAACTGAGTTTGAGTGATAAAAAAAGTTACTTGGGCAATTTTGACAAATGCGGAGCGGTGCATAATTGAGGTGCAAAATCCAAGGTTTGCTCACCCAGAGATCTGACTTGTCCGATTCTGACCTTTTTTTAAATACATCATAAACCCAGATAATACTTCTGACTGACTTTTTGCCTTTTTGAAAGTAATTCCGAATGAATACCATCAGCAGAGTCAAAGATAATACTCAACATTTGTGATTTTTGATCGACATAAACGTTGTATCGGTTTCAACTCATTATTGAATGGTCATTCCAAAGCTTGAAGGCTGAATTGTTTATTAAATTCATAAACCCATGTCTCATTATCCTCTATGAAGATCAAGCATGTTTTCAGCAATATGTTTGTAGTACCATTTCTAATGAAAAGTCAGCTCCTTTGGAACATCTGTGCGGCAACGCCTTTCGTCCCAAAAATGTCGGTCATATATCCTAATATATTAGTTATCCTAAACTTGAGTGATAATTTCTCGTCACAATTTCCTTCACTTCGCTGATGTTTCCATCAGTCGAAGGCCAACCGAAAAGAGGCAAGCACTACTTCAAATTCTTTGAATTCTTTTACTAGTCGCAAGCTCATAGTTTTAGATAATGCTGATTCACCGTAGGTTGTATCCAACATTTTCAGTGATTTACCACAAGACATTTCATTATCAACATAAAATTTGGGGATACTTTTTGTTCAATATCTTTAACCATTTTAAAAATCCCAGAGCAAATTTAAGGTGGAATTACTTACCTCACAGTGGTAAAACAAACTGTTCGATAGATTGCGCCAAACTACGACATGATAATATTGTCGTTCAGATATATATTGTCCTTCAGATATATTGATACCAACTTAAACAAAAAACAAGTGAACAATTCGCGGTATTTACTTAACAGACTATAGATCTATCTAGTAATCATTTACAAATATACTTCACGCCATGATAATTGAACTGTACGATATCTACTTGTGCCTAATCTTGTTGCTCAATGTATGACTCTTCTTTGATCGTTCGTTATATAATTATTGTATAGTTCGTTTCAAGATATTTTGTTGCTCTTCGGCAAAATGTTAATTGCTCCAATAAATCTTAATAAAAATATTCCTAGTTTCTTCTGAATAATTTAGGGATAAATAAAATATTGTTAAATTATGATTAAATTATTATTATTATTATTATCATCGACTTGGTGTCACTCTCTCAGATCAAAGAGTTGGAAACCATAAACCGATTCCTCCCTCGCGATGTTGGAGTTCGGCTCGGAGCCTGAGGATAAATTTCATTATAACCCAGTATTCCGTTGGCATTAAGACAAAAATTTTCGAACTATGTGGCAGGTTTGCGACAATATAGCCCGTTGTCCCACTTTTATGACATTTCTATTTAGTCCGCAGTTTGTTAAACTTTTGGAGAACCTGTGGCTCACCAATCCCTCTGCGGAAATTACAAAACGTTCGATGTTGACTTTTCCACGTTGCCAGATGTTCTTCAATTCATAAGAAAGATTCTCATACTTAGAAACTTTTTACCCCTCCGTTTTATGTATATTGTGAGACAGTGGTATGGCAATATCAATAATTGTTCCCCGCTTTTCTTTTTTATGTATTAAGACTAAGTCTGGTCTATTGTAGTCGACTGTGTTCGATTGTGTTCAAACACTACTTTAAAACGTTTAAAGTTTTAAAGTAGTGTTTGAGAATGTAAAGTCGTTTTACGAAACTATAGTCACACAACTTTTGTTTAAAAATAAAAGTGATAGATAACAAAGTAAAAAATTGTTTCATTCCTTTTTTAAAAAATGATCTATCACAAAGTAACGGACAAACCAATCAATAATTTTGTTTATGTATTTTTTCATCTATATTGAGGTCTTGTTGGAATCCTAGATATTTATAGGTTTCATGTGGGCGTAGGGTTAGAGTAGTTGTAACATTGTCTATTAATGTAAGGTTATGAGATTGGCTGATTTTTTCCTTTTCCACGTGCAATACTGCACACTTTTCTATCCCCAGCTTCATTTTGATAGCCTGACTAAATAACTTGACTAATTCTAGCAAACTTCTAAGTTGTTATTGATTTTTTGCGTATTGTTTCAAGTCATCGACATAGAAGAGATGTGAGCCGTTACCACTACTGTTCAACATACGACTCAAGGGATTGAAAGCCATACAAAACCAAAGTGGGCTCAGACTGTCCCCTTGAAAGATTCCTCTTCTAATAGCAATCTCAGCAGTCCTGTAGTCTTTCAAACACAGACTGGTTCTCCAGCTTCCCATTAGATGATTGAGAAGATTGATTATTCGAGCATCAATTTTGTAAGTATATAGTATTTCTTTAAGCCAAGAATGGGGCACGGAGTCTTTTTGATAAGGCCTTTTGATAATCTACCCATGCTACTGATATTTTTTTTGATTTAACTTGCTTGGTGATAATTGTGTCAATAACCAGTAATTCCTTGCAACCGCGTGCTCGTTGTTTACATCCATTTTGCTTTCAAGCCAATATATCAGATTGCGTGAGGTGTTCTCTGATTTTGATAATTGGCCTATAAGTCTTCTTCCAAGTTTTCTGATTTGGGCAACATGTCTGTTATTCCTAAAGTAAAATATGTAGGGATCTTTCTGGGATTATCTATAGCGTCCTGAATTTGCCGTTCTATAACTTCGTGGCTACAAGTGAAAACTTTCCACCAAGTCTTTTTATAATCATCCTGAGGTCGGTAATTGTAATATTACTCGAGTCCATTGATGTTAGAAACTGATGTTTTCTTTTCTCTTATTCGATCCAATACGCCCTATCGTCGAATTACACACTATTAGACCATATGTCTGACCAGTATTTTGTCATATTTTCTTTATCAGGAATGGCGGTCTCTAACATCAATTTGTTTTCGCTGAGGTTTCTATAGAATTGCTTTTAAGCTCGATTCAACTGAGTATTTTCTTGGTATCTTTTTGCTCGTATCCGATACCTCCTTAGTCTGTTTCCTAATGCTGCAATTTTCTGTTTCAGAGTTTCAAGGTAAAGCGTATGGTCCTGTCGGAATGTTGGATTGCTACTCTTTATTTTAGCTTTTCTCGCAATCTGAACAGCCTTTTTTTGGATCTTTTTACTGCAGCATGAAGATAGTTATGCAACAGACCCACCTTACTCCTTATTTCATTGATCTTATTTTTCAATCTTATTTTCTAAGGAGGGTCCTGTTGTTTTGCAGCGGGGGGTGTATCAGGTCTCGGCCATTGTTTAGTAAATATCTTGGAAATCACGGCTGCGGCGCAGTACACAACTTGGCAGGTTTCCAATAAATCATTACTGCGCTCAATCATTCCCTCTTATATTAACATTTACAGATGCAACTGCGTTCTTTATTCCCTGGTGAGTTGAAGTTTGAGAAGTCTGAGGTGCAGTTCCATGGGTATACCTCTGAACTTAGCATCATATTCCATAAAAAGGGATGTAGCTTCAGGATTGTCTTCCTCTACAAGATCATTCTCTGCCACGTGGTCATTAATCGGCTGTGCTGGTGAATTTAGGCTGGTTCGGGAAATAAATGATTTTCTCCTAATATCTCTTTTGATATTATCGAGTTCTGCATCTGATAGTGCTTTCCTTTTAAGAACCGAGCGTATTTGATCTGAGAGTCTTTGTTCGGATAATTAACTTTCAGGATACTTGTCTTTCCATATTGTTTGCAGCCGGTCTCTATATCCAGTCTTGTTCATTTCCATTTCCGTTGCCATGTAGTATGCGCGCAAAAGTTCAATATTGAGTTTTCTAGTCCAGCGCATGCATTCCTTTCCCCGAGTTTTTTGAATGGAGCTCCCATTTTTCGGAGAGTCCAAGCTGTCCCCAGCATCTCAGCCTAAGCTGGTCTATATTACAATGCCAAAATGAGAAAGCAATTCAACTTCTCTCACTTAACATAAAATTTTACGAACAATGTGGCATGTCTGCAGGAGTACTGCACGTTGTCCTACTGGGGCAATCGATTTTGAGGTTTTTCAAATCGTACGCAAAGTTTTCATATTTAGTGGTTTTCTCCAACTCGATTTTCCTGATATTATGAGAGAGTGGCACTGCGATATGAATTATAAAAGTCCTTTTGTCCTTTTTACTAATTAAATTATAATCGACCGTTCGATCTATTGTGATTGGTCTGTCTCAGTATATGATTGAATCAGATGATTCCAATATGGGAGAAGGTGAGTACTTATAATATGGAGCAGGTGCGTTATCTAATAGCGAATACTTTAATGCAATTTTCTGATATATAATTTTCGCCAGCTGATTATGTCTTCCTAAATAAGCATTAGGGGCTAGAACTGTACACCCACCGATAAGGTGTTCAATCGTTTCCCCCACTATACCGCACTTCCAACATCGGTCGACAACATCCATGTGTAATATATGCTTTTCATAGTTCCGTGTTCTTATTACCTTATCTTAAATAGATGTCACAAAACCTTCTGTTTCTGGGTACAACAGCCCGTCGGTCAGCCATTTTAGAGACAATGATCCATCAATGGTATCATCCTCGAGTGACTTTGGATACAGTTCATGCAGTGTCTGTTGTTTCCATTCACGGACACAATCCGTAAGTGTTGTTGTACCATCAACACGATTTAATTTATCTAGGTTCAGCGGGATGAAACCCCGGTTCTCCTTAGCAACCAATTTCATTAGCGTGCTGCTTGAATTAATGAAGCGTTCTCTCATCTTACTCAGACAAAGGTTTTTAATGTTCACGAGACCTCTGGCTCCCTTTCTTGGCATGTACAGTCGCTGTATAGATGAATTTGGATGCAGACATCGGAATTTTGTCAATGTTCGACGTGTTAATCTATCCAGTCCATCAAAGTCTGTTTCTGACCATTTAACAATACCAAAGGAATAGGTCAGAGTTAGCACTGCCCATCCATTGATCGCTCTAATCAAGTTTCCACTGTTCAGTTTGGTATTTAAAAATTTTGTAAGCCTCTTTTCGTACATAGTAGAAAAGTCTTTCTTTAATTGGGTATGGTTAAATTTCTCGTTTTGAGGTATACGTAAATATTTATAGGATTCTTCTGGTGCCAGTTGTTGTATATTACAGTGTGCTGAATGTTGATTATTGACTATTCCTTTCTGAATGCTAATGGTAGAGCATATATCAGGTCCGAATGACATCTTGATATCCCTACTAAATTCTTCGACCATTTTTATTAAGGAGTTTAGTTTTTCTCTAGTTTCTCTATAGAGTTTGAGGTCATAATAGGTGCGAGAGCTTTCGTGGATTCCTCATGTTTAGTTTATATCCTATATTACTGTTGTTCAGTAATGTAGACCTAGGGTTTAGGGTTAGACAAAAACCAGACTGGAGAAAGGAAATCTCCTTGAAAAATTCCTCTCTCGATATTCGCAGTTGTAATGCATTGTTGATCGATAAAGATATGTGTTTTCCATTTCCCCATCAGGCACCTTAAGAAGTTAATGATGGGAGGGCTTATTTTATAAATCTTCAGGAATTCTAGTAACTAATCGTGTAGAACACTATCGAAGGCTTTCCTGTAGTCTATATAGCAGATATTTAGGTTGCGTTTTCTTTTCCGCGCTTGTTCGAGAACTACAGCATCGATCGTTAGCTGTCCCTTGCATCCCATACTTGCTCTTATACATCGTTTCTGCTCTTCTTCAAAAATATTGTTTTCATCACAATGTTTATAAATTTTTTCATTGATTAGGGCTGTCAACAATTTATAAAATACTGACAGACATGTAATGGGTCTGTAGTTATTGGGTTGCTTAGCATCACCCTTTTTGTACAGAAGATATCTATTGCCTTCTATTAAAAAAATCGGGAAAGTATCAGGATTTATCATTACCTTTTTAAATGCACTAGCAAGTGGGCGGTGGGCAGCTGTAAAGTTTTTAATCCAGAAGTTATGTAGTCCATCTGGTCCAGGAGCTTTCCACATTTGCTTTTACCAGAATCACTAGGGACTTTTTTGGCTTTAATTAGCTTCGTCACAATATCTTTAACTCTAGACAACGGAGTTTTTGTTAACGAAGACGTTTCTGCTGAAACTACATTTAAATTAAGCCCCATATCCAATAAAGAAACATATACATTTTTAACAATGTAATATTAATATAATAATAAATAGTTTATGCTAACGGGCGATAAATGTTTTCTTTTAAAATTAGCACTACCGGATTCACAAAAACCTTATCTTGCCAAGAACGCCACATATTTAGCATGTTTGGAATAACAAAAAATACGATCGAAATTATAGAACTCCAATAAGAAAAGAATGCGAACTAAACCAAAATATTTCGAAACTACTAAACCAGGTATAAAATTAATGTTATATTTTTATCTGTTATTTTATTAGTCCCGGCCCTGTTTACGTTTCTTGCAACTTTGCCCGGTTTCGTTACGGCAGGAGTTGTTAAGAGTTTATTGCAGCCAATCGGTTAACGATATATTTTAAAACGCAGTATACGTTGGACTTACTGTATTAGACGAGTTGTACCAATGTTTTAAGAGGCTGTAGCAGTTCGGGTATAATTAACGTCAGAGTTACATTATAATTAAATAAAATAGAAAAGGTTGAAATAGATTTCTGGATAAGAGCTGTTTTTCTCATCTTTCCATCGAGAAATATTTTGTCCAGTCCTTTGTCCAGCCAAGAAATAGGAAATTTTGGCGTAAATTAATCTTAAGTAGTGTCATCTAGATGTGGGAATGTGGCCAAAATATACTTCTAAAATCTTATGTCGATGATATAAAATCTTAGGTCTCGTGGGACTCCTCAGGGTATCGTTTTTATTGGATGGTAACCTCTTCTTTTGACATCTTTGATGCAAATTGAGTTTGTAACCTTGCTGGAACTAGCTAGAACTAAGGAACTCATATATAGCTGTGTTCACTGTCATCACTCTAATTGCTATTATTAGTATCATTGTTGTCATTGCTGTCACTGCTTTTGTTGCAGTTATTACTTTCGTTTCTGTTATTTCTACTGTTAACAAATAATATTTAAATTTTATTAAAAAATTATATCCTTTCTTTTGAGAATATGGAATTGGTGTCTGCAAATTCGATGTACTAACCAACAACAATAACAATTTATTATGTAACCAATAACAATTTCAGCATTGTAGTAGAGATGTATATTTGTTATTGATATAGGAAATTATTTATATATATATTTTTTTTGATAAAAAATAATTCATTGCATTTATCATGTCTCAAAATGTTTCATATTAAGCTGGGTCCACATCAATATAAATTTGCGTTGTGCAGGCTGTATGTGTTGTTTGTTTTGTGGTTGCGCGGCAATGTAGACGCTTTGACACTCAAAGTTATACACAAATATTGTCGCCGTATAGCATGCACACGAACTGTTTAATTTCCACCAGATAATTCAAACAAATTGTTCCAGTAAATTAAACACACACGCAAAATTTTATTGGTGTGGACTCAGCTTTAGATATTTTTGACCCGGAGGTAAATACATTGAGCAACACACAATGGGCTCGTTGCAGTTTGAACTTGATTGGGTGGTTCTATAAGCAAAAATGACCAGACTTGCATAGTTTACTATTAGTAAGCAATAGTGTAAAATCCGACAAAGAAGCGTCCTTCAGTCACACCAATTGGGAAAATTTTCATCAAAATAACCGAATAAATTAGACAAAACATGTTGCTTTTCAAATAATGTCGGATTTTTTCTGGCGAAAACCTCAAGTTTCTTAGCAAAAAATCTCCATAATTCGTGATATGACTACTTGGTACTCTAACTTTGCTTTTTTTTAATTTAAGTCACGTCAGCGTTCTAGGCGCTATGTAGTGACTTACCAACACCAACATACATCCATGTCCCATGCCCCAGGATTCGAACCAGGGGCCATTGGATTGCCAGGCGGACGACTAACCCACCAGACCACCGCGGTCGGCTAGGTACTCTTATATTTGTACTTATGATATAGAGAATTATATCCACATAAAGCACACATTTTATTTCAGCGCGAGAGAGAAGTGCTGAGCGGGATTAAACCGGTATCTAATGGCCGTAGTTTGGAGCCTACATTAACCTGTAAACTGAGTAACTAAATAATACCACACCGCGTCATCTAGAGTGGATCCCAAAACTATTCGGGCACTCTATTTAAAAAATCATTCTAGCACGCAAAAAAACTAAAATATTTTTCTTTCTCTATATTTCACCGTTAACTTCTTGTATAATAAAATTCCGAAATCATGGGTTTAATTCTAAACTGTTAAGAAAAAAACATAAATATTGTTTTTATACACCTCAGAAATATTCGAACGCGCAAAAAAGAAATGAATCTGAATTAAGTGGTAATTAAGATAAGTGGTAATATTGGAATTTTGTTTACTACAAATAGTAACTGGGAGACTGGTGTCGACAGAACATCTTAAAATGGGCCGAATACCAAATAAAAAAAAAACATTAGTTCTTAAAATAGGTAATTAGTGCAATTTCCTTATGAAAGGGTCAATCCCTACCAAAAAATTGGGTAAATGCTTCAATTAAGTAAAAGTACGAAATATAATGCAACGCTACAAAAATAGGGACAACATTTTCACGATAAAGCAAACAGGCCGTCCGAAATTATTAAATGACAGAAACCAATGCTTCATTTTAAAAGAAGTATATAACATGCAGTTCTCCATTGGCGGAAAACCATTCTCAAAAGGTAGTCGGCACAAAAATAATACGCCGTTGTATGGACGTGTGGCCCGGAAAAAACTCGACTGGATTTTGTTAAGGAGTACGCCTTGAAGCCTGAAAATTATTGTAACGACGTTATTTTCTTTGATGAGTCAAAAATTCAACATTTTTGGCTCAAATGGGATCAAATGGTGTGGCGAAGGGTTAATGATGAGCTCAGCACAGAAAAGCTTTGTCTAACTGTTAAATACGGTGGGGGATCGGTTATGGTTTGGGGGTGTATATCCTCAGAGGAGGTTGGTAACTTGGTGTTTATTGACGGTATAATGGACAAAAACATATTTAAATATTTTAGGGCAAAATCTGAGAGTAAGTCCGCCGAACATGAGCATTACAAAATCATTTAAATTTTACCAAGACAATGACCCTAAATATAGTGCGGGTATAGTTCGCGAATGGCTATTATACAACTGTCCAAAAATGATTAAAACGCCACCTCAGTCACCTGACCTTAAACCCACTGAAAACATTTGGCATTGCTTGGAAATTAATATAAGAAAACATGAAATTACTAATAAAGAAACTTTAAAGAATATGTTATTAGAGGAATGGAATAAAATCTATTTAAATTAATTAAAAAATTGGTAGTATCCACGCCAAAACGTTTAGAAAATGTCATTATGGTCAAACGTCATACCAAATACTAATTATAAGCTAAGTTTTTTATATTAATATATTTTATATTTATATTTTTTTGTTGATACTAATTAAGGTTCGACCATTTTTGTGACTAAATTTATAAATTCATCTTTTTTATTGACGTATTTGCTATCAATATGGATTTATTATTATTTAATACTTAAGTTATGGTCGTACTAGAATCGTTTATTAATTCCAATAATATTTTTTTTTGTAACATTTTTTAAAATTTTCATAAGCAAACTTATAGCAATATACTACCCAATATATTTGGATTCATTGTATGTTGATGCATCAATAACTTATATAGATAAGTAAATAAACAAAAACAATATAATCTGAAATAATTTATTTTATAGATCAGTTGGTAGCCTTCATTATGTGTAAGAGAATGATAAAGGATGTATGCAAAATGACTGGTAAAGAATACATAAATTAGGAATAGGTAATAGGTAAAGAAAAGCAGGACGATTGGAGCAAATACACATTTAGCGGTCCAGTTAAATTTTTGAATAGTCTAAGTCCAATCAATTTCAGACACTAAATCCAAAAAAGCGTTTAATATATCAGATAGAGAAAAGGTCCTCTAATAGGACCATAGAGAGGTTAATAAGTAGTATTCTGTACATAACACAGAAAAGGAAAGAAACTGATGGTGAGAAAATGAAAATTTGTAACTTTACAACTAAGCTAACACTTAATATTAAAAAGGTTTAAAACACGAACACACTAAAAGTAAATGTTTTTTTCTTAAACTATCTAAATACACTTATTAAATGTTATTAAGTTGACATTTTAAATATCATGCATCATTTATAAGCAGAATAATCCTTATAAATAAGATGTAAAAAAACGAATAAAATTATTGAAAGTGAAAATAGGAAAAAATCGCTCTGTTTAAACAGTTGGTTATTGTTTCATGTTTACAAAAAGTCGTTGCAAATTTCGAAAACCGTTTTATACACAAAAACAAACCATCAATAATGTGTTGGTGAAATAATTTATAGTTACTATAAAAATACCGAATATAACGTCTTTATTCAACGGCCGAAAAAATATATCAGGTTGTACAAGGTTTACTGTCGAAATGTCGAAATATACTGTATTGTTTCGAAGTTGCGTTTGTTACATAATTAATAAATATTTTAATTACAATTCTGTTTCGTTCTGTTACATTTCTCAATTAAGAACTATATAAATGTATGTTTTTGTTTTTTTTGTTATTTTTTGTTTGTTATTTTCGTCACTTACCATTATTGGTGGTAATTTAGAGGGGCAAATATGGAAAAACTACTTTGTTTACACAGTTGATCATTCTTCAACAGTTGATAAAGACTTGTTACAGTATTTCCGAAATCGTTTTATAAAAAACCATCAATAATGTTTTGATGGAATAATTTATAGGCATTGCAAAAATACCGTAGATAACGTCTTTATTTAACCGCGGAAAAAGATCAGGTTATACAGAACTTATGAGTGTGATGTAGAAATAGATAGCATTGTTTCGAGGCAATGATTGTTACATAGTTGAAAATTGTTTTAATTACAATTTTGTTTTCGTTGTGTTACTATTCCGAATTAGGAAAAATCAAATTAAGATTTTTTTATCGTCACCTTTTTTCGTAATTTTTGATGATTGTTTTTTTATTAACCATTTTTTGGTTGGTCAAAATTACGAAGGTGCCTTTTCAATAACAATTTGAAACGGGAAGAAAACTATTGAACCAAATACATAACATTTATGTGTTCCTTGCTCCAAAATTGATTGGCATGAACTAAAAAAATTTAGTACCTTCATTTATATTTCACTACTATTACTTATAAATGGTTGAATCTAAACCGCTTTTATATTTCCTTATTGATGGTGGAATACCCTTTCAATTCTCGAAATTTCAAGTTTTTGTCATACTTACATCATTGAAATAGTTCTGAATGATGTGCACTATTCCTATATATAGAAAAATGAAATACCATAACATTGATTAAGCGAGTGATTTGATGCTGTTCAGAAATCTCAACGAATGATTTCGCATTTAACTAACAACTGGAATGTTACTAAATGCTATTGACTAGATGAATAATTTTTCTTAAATTAAACAGAGAATACAATAAAGATGAGAAATATTTTGGACAATTTTCAAACTGCAACTTTATAGGTAAGTAAAGAGTTATAAGAGGAGTGTAGTTGCAAACATTCTGCACTTATCTCTGATATTTACAGCTAGGTGAACCTATCAGAACATGTAAATATCTAGACACTAAAGGAGCCCTTATAACTAAATGATGTGTTCACAAATTAAGAGCTGAGGCTTTTTTTGAACTTCTCAGGGAGGGCAAAGATGGCTAATTAATTTTGTCCTTCGTATGCCAGAAGAACCAACTTCTTACAAAAATTCTTGACTAGGCGTCGTACTTCAATTGTAAAGTTTACAGTTATAATTTCAACGTAATAAAGGACTAATCCATAGGAATAAAACCCTCAAACAGTAACATCTCACTTTTGAACGGAGAATCAATTTCGAAATCAGATCTCGTTCTGTGTATGGTATACGACACTCTTCAAACTAATGACTTTACAAATTTTAATGAATGAAGGTTAATACTAGATGGTTATTTAGACCAAAATAAAAACTGTGCAAATAGTTGATCAATTCTCTTAAAAACATCATGGGGATAGAAATCAGTTTCCCAGTAACTGGCCGGCTACAGCTTCATCCCATTAGATCGAGTCTATGTCTAAGTGAAAGAGAAGTATATAAAAGCGGAAAATAATTATTTTCTTGAAGAGAACCAATAATTATTTGTCCATTACGAAACGATTAAAAATTTAGGAAGAGACTGTCCAACTTTTGACTGGAAAGGCCAACATACTAAAATTACCGGAATCTTGACATTTCAAACTCCAACAATACAAACAAATTCTTAATAAAATAATCACTATCAATAAAGTTCTTACTTACACAAAATATTTACAACAAAAAATGCCTATCTAAAAACACAAAACTGAGACATTACAACACAGTTATTAAGCCAGAATGTCTATATGCTGCAGAAACGCTCATTTTGAATAGAAAGAGGGACATCGAGGACATTGAAAAAAAGGAAAGAAAAATCGTAAGGAAAATCCTAGGCCCCAAACAAATAAATAGCACAACATACCGACTTCGAGAAAACGAAGAAATCAAACAATACACAGATATACATAGCGATATGAGAAAAAGAAGACTTAAGTTTTACGGACACATAAAACGGATGAATCCGAGTAGGTTAACTAGACAAATAGTCGAATTTTATGAAAATAGGAGTAAAGCTAAAGTAGAAATAATTAAATGGATTGCTGCAATTAAAGAGGACCTAAGGTCAGCAAATATTTCACAAAGTGAAATTCAGGATAGAGGCTATTTCAGACACAAGGTGAACGTTTGGAAGGTTGGCCAGAGAGAAAAATGTAGGAAGACTGGAACAACTTGGTCTGACGAAAGGAAAAAAGCTCATAGCGAAAGAATGAAATTAGTATGGGCACAAAGGAAGGCTAACAACAACAAACGCCTCTAATTGTACTTCGCGTGGTCCACTAGGGCCCATACGTGAATAATAATAATAAAGTTCTTACTAGGCTTTTAAATGATACAGTTGTAGCTTTTAAATGTTTCAAACGTTTATTATAGATTTTGTTCTACATATGTTTCGCCTTGTTAGGGCTTTCTCAAGAGTAAACTGATAACTTAATAGTTTAATAGTAATAATAGTTATAGTAATAATTTAATAGTAATGGTAATTTAATAGTAATAAGTTTTAGTTCAAGCTACTCTTGAAAAAGCCCTAACAAGGCGAAATATATGTAGAGCAAAATATGTAATAAACATTTGAAACATTAAAAAGCTACAAGTGTATGATTTAAAATCCTTGTATTTTCAAAATGTTTCTCAAGGAACCAAAAGTTCTATAAATCATTGGTCGGTGTGCTGAAGGACATCTGAAAAAAGGAAAATGCATTGCGCAGTTACAGGCAAATTTAATATACTATGTTGCGATTAACAATTCTTAATTATTTTAGAGATGGTGCTGGAAACAAAGGTTGGTTCACACTCTAAACCTTTATGTCATTTTGTTGCTACAACATTAGCTTTCAAAACCCCATTGGTATTTAAACGATTTCGAGTTAGCTTCATATTTTATTCGTGTGGCAAATATATCGAGTTTCGAGCCAAATAAGGAGCATTTGCGGCACGTATTACTTTTTTTTATCCATTCAAAAGAACAACGTAAGTGAAAGTCTTCGTATACCTGTCGAAACTTACGGTGACCATGTTCCTAGGCAAGACGCTTATTGACGTTGATTTAGATGATTCAATGTTGGTGATTTTGACTTGAAATACAACGGACGCCCAGGTTAACCAAAAAAAAATTAAAAATTCTGAATTGCAAGCATTATGGAAGAATACGATATGTAAATTCAACATCAAATGGCAGAGAGGTTAGATATTGATCGCCGAACCATTTATTATTGTCCGCATGCCATGGAGAAAGATCTAGAAGGTAGGAAAATGGGTAAGAAAATGGTAAATGGGTATCATCAGCTGAACGACAAAAGGAAAAGAGAAAGACGGTGTGCAAAGTTTTGCTTTTTCAAATCCGAAGCAAATCCGATGCAAAAAGTTTTTGCATCGGATCGTGCCTGCAGATGAAAAATGATATATTTCGAGATCCCAAAATGCACAAAATCGCGGATTGACCCAGGACAATTCGCCTGCGTTATATACCATAATAGACTGGAAGACACGGAAAAGTGATTTTGCAGCACGACAAAGCCCCATCACTCACAGCGAAAGCGGTCAGATACACCATTTCTGCACTTGGCTGGGAACTTTTGCCTCACCTGCCGTACTCATCAGACTTGGCCCCTTCTAATTACCACTTGTTTTCATCGATGTCTCACCCACTTTCCATGAAACACTTCAACAATTACAGAGGGAAAAATGATTTGATGAATTGCCACAGAGATGGGAAAAATGTGCAGCTTTGCAAAGCGTACTTTGACGTTGTACGTCAAGCAAAGCGTACTTTGACGTGACAAAGTACGTTGCAAAGCGTACTTTGATTAAACCATTTTTTACCTTTCTCTCAAATTAACCACCCAACCTGGTAAGAAAGAAATATATACATTTACCTGAGGTAGCCGATACTTGATGCAAAGTCATTTTAAATGAATTCACAAAGATTTATATCTAAAATTTCCAGTAAATTTAAAATTGTATGCATAACAATTGCGACACACAGTGCCTTTTTCAAATTTCAACATATTAAATTGTTTATTTAAAACAATTGTTATACATACCATTTTTAAATATATTGGAAATTATAGATATTAATATTTTTTTGTTTATCGCTTTAAGGGTCCACGAAGGTTGATTTTTTCTGACTTTGAGGTTTTTGCACTATAATTTTTGCTAAATGCCAATCCAATATGTCAACAAATAAGCACTGAAAAACCTATTTTAATAAAATAGGTACAGACGAAAAATGATGACGGTTTGAAAAAACCGGGGAAGAACGATGAATGTCAGTTCGTCCCGCCAGCCTTCCTGCCACGGGCAGCATCTGCATCTCTTTTCTTTTTCTCCAATCAGATTCCAATCTTTTCTTATCAAAACTAATACAAAATTTGGTAATAAATAAATAGCCAATTTTTTTATCTTTTTATCTTTATCTTTTAACGGTTTTAACTATTTACATTATTTTTCACATTATATAATATTCTAATCTTATATTTATACATTTTAACAATTTATGGTTGATTTCTTTTAATAAATGTTAGGTACTAGCTGATCTGACAGACGTTGTCCTGTCTAAATTTGTTTGTTAATTAGATTTATTTGTTATCGTTTATTTTCCTGAAAACTTTTCCAAAACCATAACAAACAAAACAAAAAAAGAATTACGCATATCCATCGTTCGAATCAAATACAAAAATCCCATAGTACAAAGCACTTTCAGTTTTTCCAAAATTTTCCAATTTTCTGGGCATCTTTTCCAATTTTTCTTACCACAAAAAACCTCATTCCAAATATTACAAATATTTTTAAAAAATAATTAGCCAAATCTGTCCAGCCGTTGTCAAGTGATGCGCTTACAAACGAAGAGAATTTAATTTTTATTTATAAGATTTTACCAAAAATGTTTTAAACTGAAAAGAAATTTTGGTTTTTTAAATACCTTTTGGTTACTATTGTTGGGTATTTTTATACAAACTCTTAGGGAAGGGTTTGTAGCAGTAAATCAACTTATCAGAAGGGTAAAAAAAAAGAATCATTTAAGTGTTGTTGAAATACCTACTACATATCATGAATAAGGATTTTTCGATTAGCCATTACTTAATGAGCTCTCACTAGTCTTTGAATTCGCCAAACCAATCATAAACTTGTACCTAAGTTAGGTAATCCACTCCATAATTTACCTTTTGTAACCCAGTATTTGAGTTTGGCACTTTTCATCATATCGGTTTTCCGATTTTGGTCACGGAATAACTGGTTTTGAACTATGCACGTCGTACTGATGATTATAATAAACTATTTCAGTGCTATTGGGCACTATGGAAAATATAACATATATTGAAGAATTCGTTCTAATCTTGTTTGGGGTTGAACTAGAACGAATAACATACGTTGAACAAAATAAGTTGTATTTAAAATCATTCTCTGAAGGTATAGTATCCACACCCATTTTTGAAATGCAACTCGATGTTGATACTTAAAAAGAACAGCCTTAGGTTACATCGAGAAAATGTAACATTATTTTAGACCTGTTTTACATGGCGCGAATTTTATGATAATGGCGTTCTGTTGGTAACTCGAATCGCGGAAATAAAGTTATTACTTTATCTCGAAAACAAGTTTATTAGCTTTAGCGAGGTGAGTTTTATCTCACAATTACGCTAATTCGTATACTCTTGCGGCGAATTGGATTTCGTTGTGGTCCGATTGTAGGATCAAGTTGCCTCAAAGTAATATCGTTTTAATCAAAAAAGTCTTTATGATTATTCTGGTATGTTATCTAATATCCTCAGAAATATTGCTTTCGAGTTTCTTGTGAATATTTATATGAAGAATAATATTAATGAACTAAACGAATAAGAAGATAAAAATATGAGGAAACAAAAAATATTTGTTTTTTTTTGTTTTAATTTTTAAACATAATTTCTGGCAACTTACCGTAAGTTTAATTTTCAAATATAATTTTTCTTACATTTTTACAAAAAAACGTAGGTGGGAAAACGTATGCTGGACGTTGGGTAAAAAATAGGATTTTTTGAAATTTTAAAAATACTATGATTTGCTGGAATTATAATGCTTTATTAATAATTATAATATCATTAATTGTGTTAATTGTGAAACTCCAAAAAAAGCACTGTCATTCTGCATTAATACACAGAAAAATATTACAATCAACACATTTAAAACAAGTTTTTCTTTCACACCCCATGTTTCTGCACCTCATAAATTTATTTTTGTCAGTGACATATGGGAAGATGCTTGTTTCCACTTGTTCTAACTTCGATCGGAGGAATGGTTCCGGAAGGTCTTGGAACTTTCTTGGAGGTTGATTTTCTTCATCCTCTGAGTATGGGACAGAAGCATCTCCTGCAAGACATGCAATACTCCTATGTATATTTTAAATGTCAATAAGTTCATTACATTTTTATTTCCTAAAGCCTTTTGATCCAATCGACATTCCATCCATGAATTTGTAATTGCAAATGCAATTTGTAATCGAAGAAGGGAGAATCGAATGGGCCACTTTCTTGTTTTTACAGCAATTCTATAAGATGCAATAAATCTGCCACACAGATCGACTCCTTCCATCGATTTATTGTTACATGTAATTGTGTAAGGACGGGGTACGTAAATATAGGATGAAGATGTTTTATCCCATTTTCTAACTCCTACAATTGGATCAGAACACTCGAAGGATGAAGCTACCAAGAAAGATCTGTTGTCAGATCATTTAGTAACAGATAATTTTCCATCTTCTCTTGTTAACTCTTGAAAGCTTCCTCGTCCTTTTTTGGGCAAGTCTTTGTCAGTCTGAGTTTGCTTTTCAGATTTGAAGGTAATCTTGAACTAAGAATAGTTCGGGTGGAATATGTTTTTTTTTCGTATAGGAAATCTAAAAGTTTTAAACTAGTGAAGTAACGATCAATGCATACAGTATGCAATGCTACTAAATTATTTAGGTTATATAGCTCTGGTTCAGGAGATCCTCCAGGCCATGTTTTTGCTCCTAGATTATATACAATAAAATTTAGAACAAACCGTTGAGGTGTCGCTAGAACATTTTTTTTAAATCCAACTAGGTTGGGTTTATTCTTCAGATACTGTAAAAGAATGGTAGAACCTGTAAACAGAATCATCTGTCCGTCTATACTCAGATCTGGGGTTCGAGGGAAGGAGGTGCATTTTTTTCTTACGCAATCAATAATTGGTTGTCCACAGTCGATTATTTTGTTTTATTTGCTCAGACCCAGTTAGATTATCAACAAAATGCATAAAATTTCGCAGTTTAAAAAATCTGTTTCTTGGCAAATAAGTAATTATTGGAATGTTTAATGAATGTTTGTAATACATTATAATTCTAGGAAGCTGCATACAGCCCATAATGATATTAATTCCTACTAATTTTTTGTACTCATCGGGAATGGAATTTTAAATTATCCAATTCTCTTGCAGAGCCCTGATGTTACTCTGTTCAGATAACATATCAAAAAAATTATCAATCAAAGTCAAAATTGAAATATTGACTAAAGTAGTCAAAAGGTGAAAATGTTTTCCTATTACCTACATACCAGTTTTCTTCTGCGATTTTACCAACAGTTTGTTCGAATGTTCCTTCATTACGTTGTAGTGAACGAGGTTTCGGTTTTTTCTTTCTGATTGAGGTTTTTCAGTTGCCCTTGGAAATAGTATTGCAAGTGGTATTTCATTTTCTGAAGGAAAATCTTTATCTTTAATGATTTATCTAAGTTAGGTGCAAGTAATGCATTCAAAACATCATCATCATTATTTTCATTATCTTCAATATCTGACGAATTATTTTCATCATCGATTACTGGTGAAAAGGTAGGAAATGAATATTACTGGTGAATAGGTAGGAAGTGAATCTTCGTCATCGATAGATGCCATAAAATCACTACCTTGTAAAATCTGCTCTAATTCGGCATGGTTTAGGGACCTTTTTTTATCTGATTTTTTATCTGATTTTTTTTATATATTAAAAAGTAACTTAATCCCAGTGTACAGCCGGTTGTACCCAAGATTAATGATGATTTGTCAAACAAAAATATTAGTTTCTATTGATACAAATTCTTAATTATTATTCGATAGGAAGTATGTTAAATGTATATACACAACAATCGTTGTGTATATATTTATATACACATGCCTTTAAAGGCGATTACATTACTGGTTTTGCCTTTTTTACTGCTCTGCCACATGACAGCTTTATAACATAACCTTAAACATTGTTCAACTGACTAAACGGTTGAAAAATATGCAAAATCGTTCGTCGGCTTATATAACGTGTCTAGTAGTCAGCACATGTAGACGCACTCGGTTCTCAGTCAGCTCTATAAACATTTAAGTACTGTTAAAAATATGTCCAGACGGTTGGACATATTTACCAAATGATCACCAATACATAATAATATCACTGAAAATTTAGTATAACTGCTAAGTAAAAAATGTTTTTCTATAAGCTACGGTGATAATACATTTCTGTGAAATGTTAATAAACTGGCAATATACCATATTATATTTGAGATCATTTACAATGCAAAAAAGAAACCAAATGATTATACACTTAGTGACTGTTCAAGGTAATTAAATTAAACGAAAAGCATTCAACTTTACATTCTATCCATTCTATTTATTCCCAAACTTTTTTCCAATCATCATCACACTATCGAGACCTCGTTCCCATAAAAATTTTCTAATACGAACAAATCGTCTTCTAGACACCGCATCACGCAGTAAGAATAAAAAACCGTTCGCTCCACCCATCAAAAGCAGTGACAAAACGTGTACCTGTCAACGTCGGCAGGAACGGAAAGAATCGAGAAGGCTATGATCCTGCGAGACCGCGGTGGAAGTAGAATCTAGCAGGCCAATGAAAGAAAGAAGAACGTGGAAGGCGGTCTCCGTTCCACAGCCACCTCGATATTCTTAGCCCACTACTTTGGTACTCACACTAATGCTGCGGTACTTAGCGTACGTTACCGTCCGTACGTCGCAGGAGCATTAGGTTGCACGGTACCTGACGTGTGTGTGGATTAGAAATAAACGCGCGAAAGACATTTCATTTTACGGCGGTAGTTAAAATTTAATATCCGAAAGAGTATTTGTTTCTTTTTATCTGTAAAACTAAATCATTAAAAGTCTGTATTATATTGTATATGATAATATCATTGACATTATTTCTTTTGTCGAAGTGAACTGTGATAGTGGTACCGTTTTGAGTACAAGTAGAAAGGTGCTAGTGACTTAAGTAGTGCATAAAATCAGCAACTGTTTATTAGATTGTTTTAAGGACTGTCGAGACTGTATATATTTGATATTTGCTGTTATTTATATTGGAAACTACACTGTGTCTTTATTGTTAACTATATCCAAGTAAGTTATAATTTATATTATTTGCTTTAATCTCTTTTCGGGTCGAATTCAAAACGCAAAATCGTGAAACACTCAAACACTTTTTTAAACTAGTATTTCGCTAACAATGCTGATATCATCAGGAGATTATATGTTCTTCGAAAGTTTAAAGAAATTATGATTTGAAAATTAGTAACATAAGGAGAAGTATAAGTGAATCTATAGATTTAAATTCAAATAAGAAAGTTGTCTCATGGTTAAAAAATCAGTTAGTATAACAATGATTAATTAGAATCATGTGTATAATAATCAAATTCGAAAGGTTATACGATCAAATAACAACAGGAAAAACCGGTGATGATATAAACTGTGATGAATTCGATTTTTAATATATTATTTTTGAATCGTTTAAATATTGAGTTAAGTAAGAAAAACTGCAAGAAAAGCATTTATAAAATTCAGGTTTAAAAATTTAATTCAAATTTTAAATCATTATATTTCCAGATTTAAAAGGAAATCTTAATTTGACAGAGCAATACAATGTAATATATTTCTTAATTCACTCACTACGGTACAATCTATAATAATAATGTTAGTTTAAAACATCCAGTTTTAACAAACCCATCAAATTATATTTCCAGCTTCTTGTTTGTTTGCCTGTTTTAGTTTCCGAAAAATGAAAAATAGATTTAAATAAATTACATTTTACTATATAATAAAGATTTAGTCATTTCAAAGTGTTGATAATAAAAAGATTTTATATATTTCTTTAGGTAAAGCCTTTATATATTTCTCATATTAATCAGTTCATATAGTAATCATCATTCTCATAGTAATCAGTTCCCACCCTGATTTCCTGAGAATGAAAATACGATATAAGAACTATGTCAATTAGTTTATATTTATATATAAATTAATAAAGGTGGTAAATAAAATTAGAGTAGTAGAAACAACTTTTAATTCCTTTTTTAATTTATTCAGTGATCAGTTCCTTCTCTGATTTCCTGAGTATGAAAATAGATAAAAGAAATATGTCAATTAGTTGTATTTAGAAATATGTCGATATTTATATATATATATATATATATATATATATATATATATATATATATATATATATATATATATATATATATGTATATATATATATATATATATATATATATATATATATATATATATATATATATATATATATATATAAAGAAGATCAATAAAATAAAAGCAGTAGAAAAAACTTTTAAAAGCCAAGTTTTCTTTTTTAATTTACTTGTCGCCACGTATAATTGCTAAAGTTTTAAAATAATCATATTTGACCCAAAAACAACAAGGAAAAGGGAGGCCGTCCAAGAAAGACGAGTAAAAAAATGAATAATCGTATTGTACGCGAGGCTTTGAAGGATCCATTTGTTACCTCTGTCTTTATAAAAAATCTTGACCTAAGCATCATAACTAATAAAATAATGTTTACAACAGATGACGTTTAAAACTTATATGGCAGAGTAGCCATGAAAGTTTCGTTTATAACTAAATAAAATATAAAGCATCCGTTAAAATTTGCAAAAAGAAACTGTAATGAAGATTTCAAACTGAAGGCACATTCTTTTTAGCGATAAATCCAAAATTAATTTATTTGATTTTGATGGTAAATTGTATGTGAGAAGACGTTTTAATGAAGAATGGTGGGGATGAATAGTGGTGGCCAGTGAAGCATAGTGGTAGTAATATAAAATTATAGGGGTGCTTTTTATATAATACAGCAGATCCAATATTTTTTTATAAATGGAAATATAAAAAAAAAATACTAATAATTATTTCTATGAAGGAATCGTATAAGTAATTATGTTACCTTACCCTGAAGAGAATATGCTTTTACAGTAGATCTACCAACAAAACAATGATCTCAAATATATGGCCCATCTGGTGAAGAAGTGGTTCGGGAGAAAACATATTATGTTATAGTGGCCTTTCCAGCACCGGATCTAATTCTGACCGAGAACCTTTGGAAAGAGTAAAAAAGAGCATAGGGTTAGATATATATGTAGCTTGGTTTTTCAATATTTGTAGAAGCATCCTGTAGAAGTTTCAATATTTGTACTGTTTCAATATTTGTAGAAGCATATCTAATCGATTCCATGTCAAGAATGCTATAAAGTACTAAGCTTCGGTATAATGATATTAATATATTCAAAACCAACATACATTTTTGAAAATATCTTGAAAATAATCATTCTTGAAAATAATCTCCATCATTTTCGATACATTTCTGCCATTTCTCGGGTAGGTGGCGATACAAGACACCAACAAGATGGTGTTGCAGAGAACGAAAAAGGTGGAAATCTGAAGGTGCCATACTTTCCAGCCCAAACTATCGATAAGTTGTTTGCTTCCTGGCGCCGCATGGGGCCGTGCGTTATCGTGCAACAGTATCACCTGTCGAGTTCCCTTGCCAGTATATGGTCGATTTCGTCACTTAAACACATCAATTGTTCTTGATTAGCTTAGAAGTTACTGTTCTCAGGGGTTTTAGCAACTCAAAGTATAGCACACTTTCCATATCTCACCAAACACATAGCCATACTTTTTCGCGTTGATTAATTAAAGTTTTTATATGCGGTTTTTGTTTTATATTAATATTGTTACTACGAATTTCCAAAGCAATGGGGAAAAAATTTAACTTAAAATAAAGTTATAGTTGATTAATTCGGAGATGTCAGAAGTTATTTGTGCACATTATATAGACTAAACGGTCTTAGAGAATTACACCTTGTAGTTTTTTTTTTATTTATAATAAAAATTGCTCTTATTTTTATTAACGGCGTATTTTTTTCTAAAATATCTCATCAAAATATTACTATGAATAAAGCATTTGTTTATATTCAGACTAATACCATGTATGCCTTTGAGTAATTGAGTAATGCCTTGTGTAAATTTATTCTGAAAAATTAATATTGTCTTAGAAACAACGCAAAAAAGAGTTTAAATAAAATATATAAACCACTTTTATTTTAGTGGCCACCACTGCAACATGCAGCATTTTCTGAAGCAGCAGAAAGTGAATATGTTTTTGATTTTAGAGGTTTATGAAGAGATTAAGAAGCTGCTTCAGAAAACGCAGCATGTTCAAAATGTGGCAGCTGCTATCTGCTATCTATCAAGTTGTCTTGTGATGAAGGGATTAAAAAACGGCATTTTCCTATGCTGTTCGACTTCCGGGGTGAACTGTATTCTGGGGTGGATTTCGTTTAATTATGTTCGGAAGTCGAACAGCATAGGAAAATGCAGTTGTTGAGTCTCTTCATCACAAGACAACTTTCTGGAACCCTCGATTGCACAGTGAATAGAAAACTAACTCACACGGATGGATACCTCAATGCTAAATCCCGTCATTATCCTTTTCAAATCCAAGCAGTAGCGAACACCTTGATTTCCAGATCCTTCCAACTGACCCTAGCAGATACACGAAGCGAGGAACTAATAAAATTCCACAGCCCTTAGACAAAATGGATATTCAGAAAATTGTAGCAGGAAGACCATTCATCGTCAGGAAACCCAAACAAGAAGAACAATAGATGATCAGGAACCAAATGCACTAAAGGTCTTGCTACCATACGTAAAAGGAATCACTGATAAGATAAGCAAACTATTAAGAAAACAGAAAATCAGAGCAGTCTACAAGCCGCACAAAACTGTCGCAAACATCCTAAAAAACACCAAGGTCAAAGTTAGACTGGATAGTCATGGGGTATACAGCATATCTTGTTCCGATTGCAACCGAACATATATAGGACAAACAAATAGACGAATCTCGGCCAGAATACAAGAACATAACAACCCCTTAAAAACAAACAAAACACTTCCGCTTTGTTCCAGCACCATCTACAAACAGGACATACAATCGATTTTGAAGGAACCAAAGAAATAGCGAATATTGAAAACTACAAAGTTCGAACAATCAGAGAAGCCTTTGAAATAGAAGAAAGGGGTAAGCTAAATATGGGAAATGACGCTCGCAACATTCGAAAAGTGTGGAAATCGCTTCTGAAAAAAGAAGAAATACGACAACGTGGTAACGAGGAAGCAAATCAATAAACGGACGCCCGATAGCGTTGCCGAGGGCCGCGAATAGTTCCGAACTAACCCGAAACAATCTGCGCAGTCGCCGGCCGCCTATAAGAGTGAGCGCAACCACCGTGCACGTCAGTTGGACTCTTCAGTCAAAGCAGACAACACTTGAAAATGACAAATGAGATTTTGGCAAAACGTCGTGACTCTTCACAAAATGAACGGATCGACACCCGGAATAATTTAGAAACATATATATATATATATATATATATATATATATATATATATATATATATATATATATATATATAACATAAAACTTTTTCAGTGTTTCTTAGTGTTAGTTCTATGCTCTTATGAAATAAAAAAAGTACTTTATTGGACGTGCCGTATCCTTCAAAAGTTTTTGAACAAACTGCTCCGCACAAATCATTTAAATTATATTGCTGATTAATGTATATGTTTATCAAATAATGAGAAAGATCTCCTGGGATTAGTTGTTTCACAAAAATTCGAGGACAAATAAATGTTCACAAAAATATAATTTTAAATAATTACACACTGGTAAAAACTAAAACGAAATATATTGAATGGCTGTATAGAGAATAGTTACAACTTGACAACGCCGCTTCAATTAAACAAAAATTAATTATAATCGATTGCTTTTCGGTGGCATATAATTTAGACGTTTCGCTTCAAAGCGTTTTCAAGGAATCAGCTAACCTTAATGTTTAAAAGACAAAAGCAAGTGACATTAAACGTGGAAAAAAATCAAACACGTAAAATTAAAAAGTTAATTGTTGCTTGTATAAATTGTTAATAGGAAGAAAATAAATAGGTTAATGTATCCGGATTGCTGGGCCTCTGAATGGAATTGATCAATTATATCGATTTAATCGATAAGGTTCAATATATTATTTGTTCGTATAAAAAGACATAAATAAGTTATTGTTTCATTATTAATTAAAATGAAACAAATGGGCTAAAATTGTGTTACTACAGTTGCGTAGCTACAGTTCGTTTTTGATTATCTTAATTCAAAATTCAACAAGGTACTTCAGATAAAATATCAAGTAAAAATCATAATATAATAGCATCGAAAATATTTCATGGTTGTCTAAAATCTTTTCACTAGCCAGAAATCACAGTAGGTGGATGTCTCTTAACTTGAGTTTCGTTAATCCATTGTATGTTGCAAACATCCACCCAAAAATAGAATGTATGGTAAAGATTAATATAAAACAGTTTTTCAGTCAATTGAAAATGTGGACATACGGCAAGAGATTAGACATTCATCTACCACTATATACCAAAATTAATTGAGCAATCAAAAAATAGAGTAAAAAGTTGTGGAAGTGAGCAGCCATATACAAAAACACTTTATTTGGAGCGAAATGATACAATGATTTTTTTGAGAAATGTAATTTGCGAACCTAAGTATACTATACCGGCCTTTTGAATACAATCGGTTAAAAAAATGTAAAATGACCCGATTTGTACAAGCGGAATATCAGTTTTCATTAGGGTTATTCACTTACTACCAAAGGCATTTTGGCAGTAGCTAAATTCGTCGAATTGCTCAGGAATACTATTTCTACATACTTGAACTCTCCTTTCTTGGTCCAGGCGATTCTTAAGACCCTTCTGTACATCCACACTTCAAAGGATAGCAGTTTATTCTGTGTATATTTGTTTAATGTCCATGCCTCCATTCCGTAGAGGAGTACAGAGCAGACGTAGCATTTTATTAGTCTTAGTTTAAGTCAGCGACAAATCTTTGAAAGAAAGTAACAAACAAGGAAGTTCTGAATCGCGTGAATAAGGAAGAAAATGAGTTGCTGGCAGACGTGAAGCGACGTAAACTACAATATCTGGGTCACGTCATGCGCGGAGAGAAGTACCAACTGATACAAATAATTATGCAAGGAAAAATCCAGGGCAGGAGAAGCATCGGTAGAAGAAGGATGTCTTGGTTACGTAATTTGAGAGAATGGTACAACTGCAACTCCAACCAACTGTTCCGAGCGGCAGTGTCCAAGATCAAAATAGCTAACATGATTGCCAAACTCCGGACCGGAGAGGGGACATGAAGAAGAAGAAGAAGAACTCTCCTTTTCTGCATGTCCTCCCTTCCTACCTGGCAGCTTAACATACAATGAAAAATAACATCGTGTAGCATGATAAACTAGTTTAAATGGCATCTATGAATCTTGCATTAAAGCTCTTATACATGTTTTTTAGTTCATTTCGTCAATACCATAAACAGCTCCAATCATTTCTAATGATTCTATTTATTTCCATTTTTATTCCATTTTAAAACAAAATTGGATACTAGCCATTGTTGTTTTTCGACCGACTTCTATAAAAAACTTGAAATAAATATACTGACACTAAATTTAAAACGAAAATGTATTATTACATGATGTCTATGTTCATTCAAAAAAGGCGGTGCTGATTATACGAATATTCAACCAGTGACCTTTTCCATTGGACAGATAACATAAATACATCGTCATTTTACACCAATTATTATCAACTATTGACCAAGAATAATGTCCGGCTACAAAAATGTACATCACCGTCGATTGGCAGAAATTGCTGATTGAAATAATTTACCACTTCCACCGTATAGAGAATACACCATCAAATATCCATATTTTTAACTTTCTATAACACTGCAATTTTGTGAAATTTGGCGAACGAATATTGAATAAAATAGTTAATGCATCTTATCTGTATGCATTATCTGCATACCTTATTACACAAAAAAAGGTTTTTATATTTTTTCATTTCATGATAAAACGTCAAAACAATTTCAACGGCTAGAAGAGGAGTTTGAATGAGAGGTATATCATAAATTATTATTATATTTAGTAAAAAAGTAGCACCCTTACTGGTAAATATTCTTGAATGATTAACGGAATCTTATTATCGTAGATTCATACCCAATGTCGCACATATACTGAAGAAGAATATAATGCTATAAAAACATTTTGAAAAAGGTATCCTTTCGGATTAATCGCGGATTAATATATACACAAAAATTATATAATAAATATAGTATTATATAATATTATATAATAATTAAATAACTAAGAAATTCAACTTTTATTAAATTTATCTCACTAAGCGAGAAATAGGAAGAATTAGATGACATACGAGGTGTGCTGCCGAAGAGAGGTAGGCCATCTGAGGCATCTTCAGTATGAGATTGAACTCCCTAGAGTCGCATGGTGATCCGTAGCAATTTTTTTCAAAAACTGGATTTCTCCAATGCGTTCTAAGTCGATCATGACCACCTAAACATGTCTCATCACTAGAGCAAAGATATTTTTATTTTAGATCCAATTTATTTCCAACTCTTCACGTAAATCGTAGTCACCTCACCTATCATTAATAAACATTGTTTAATAGCCATCATCGAAACAGTCCTACATTTAGCTGCAATAGAATCATCGCACATGAGTGTTCATTCACTTCATAGTTCACTATGAAGTGAATATTTTTATATCGGTTTCGTACAACGATAAAAATAAAATGCCGTTTGTCACCTCCTTGGATACCTCTTTGACGATCAGAAAGTCATACTCATACTACAATACTCTGGTATTGCACTCATAACTGTGGAAACTGCAATTTCCAAACCCCCAGTAATTCTTCTTATATATGAACAATATATCAACAATTAATCCCTTTATTACCTGAAACGGCATACCTGAAACGGACTTAATATCACCTGTTCTTTTCTCAGCCTGCCTTGAAGAAGTATTCCGTTATCTGGATTAGAAACAGGATAAAATAAAGATCAATAGTGCATACTTAGATTCGCAGATGATACCTTTCTCGTGACAGAAGACTCAGAGGACTATAAAAATACATAGAGGATCTGCAAAAGGCGGGAGAACCGTTTGGCTTGAGAATAAAGCTGAAAAGGAGTGAGATCATGTTCAATAAATTTACCAAGGATAAAAGAATTTCTGTTTTAGAGCGGGATTTGGAAATTGTGGATTATATCCATATATCTTGCGCAGATGATTTCATTCGAAAGTTATACCACCCGGGGAAGTGGAATGGTGTGTTAAATATGGCTGACAGACATTTGGCAGGCTCAGTATAGCCTTTAAGAACAAACTCCTGTCAAACTCATGTCTGAAGAGAAAAGTTTTTGATCAGTGCGTCCTGCCCGTTTTGACATATTGCAATGAAAGCTGGACACTTTCATTATAATCAGTTCAATAACTTCAGACACCACAGAGGTGAATGGAAAGGTGTATGCTTGACATTACAAAGCAGGACAGAAAGACCTACACACGGATCAGAGAATAAACAAAACATGTGACATCACTGCAAGAGTCAAGGAGTTGAACTGAAGGTGGGTAGGCCATATAGCGAGGATGTGATGACAGATGGACCAAGGCAATCCTGGGATGGATACCGCTATAACGCTAAATCATAATCGTCCACGAAGAAGACCAAAAATACGATGTACTGATGACATGATCCAGGATATTGGATTCGAGTGGCAGAGGAGAGCTCAGGGCCGTGCAAGTAAGAAACATACAGGGAAGGCCTTCATCTTGCAACAGTAGATGAACAACGGTTAAATGTTGATGATGATAATATATATATATATATATATATATATATATATATATATATATATATATATATATATATATATATATATATATATATATATATATATATACATTTGGGCCGATCCAATACTACAGACAATTTTTGTCAAAATAATTTCCTTATCAAAAGCATTCTACTACTTCAAATCAATTTTTAACCAATACAGTGACGAGTTAGAATCAAATTGAATAGTTGGAATAGCTTTTAAGCATTTTTTATAGAAGATTATAAAGAAACAATCTGCCAGGTTGTCTACGGTGTACAATGTTCATTAAAATTGACGCGTAAAGTATAATTATCACCTGTAAGAAGGTAAACACCCTTTAATGAAACAGCGTAATTGTCTTAATGTAAAAATACCGAGTGCTCAGCTGTTTAAATTGCTAGTTTTTTAATAACTCACAATTACCTCTACTTAGTTCCCATAATGTGTGTCGGCAACGATAATTTATGATTCCGATGCATTTATTTCTTTTGCGCGAAATAACACTTGCTAACACGAAGATTTCTGATTTTCCGTTCTAGTTCTTTTTGCTTAATTAATATTTTTCAACGCATCGGTCAAAAGCCAAGATCCACTCGAAAAAATGCAATACAAAATTTTCTGAACACCTCCATTTTTACCATGGGGTACTATACATAAAATTCTAAGTTTTAACTTTAATTTAAAGATGGATCACTCAATTTAATAATTTTTTATACATTTTTAAATTTAGAATATATTTAATTGCGGAGGAAGAATATATTTGACAGGCTGAATGCTTCAGTTTATCGATTTATATAGCGTCTGTTTCAATCTTATGAATGCCTCTTTTCTATATAATGTATGTTCCAATCTTACGAATGCCTTTTTAACGATATTCTTTCATGGGAATTTTAAATTTTGGTGGTAAGAAATAGTGATAGGGAGCTAAATCGGTTGGTGGTCGATCAAGGATTACAATATATTTTTCAACGAAAAATTGGAAAACGGCAATACTCTTGTGCCAAGGCATATTCTAATTCAACACCATCCAGTTCCATTGAGCATTAAAAAATTCGATTTCAAAGATGTTCTATGTCTAGATATTAAGTGTAAACATAAATTCGGTGTTTCTATATTTCGTGCTTTGAAACTATTGCAAATCTAAACAGATTATTGCACTTTTGAGGTTTTAAAATGTCTGCTATTAAGTTCAGAAAACAATATATGCTTTATCAAAGTAGAAGACATTACTTCGCATAACATTAGTGAACATGTTGGCTGTCAATGGTCGGAATTTTTTTTTTTACGGCTTATGTTACGGCCATGATTTGAATTGAAGGAAAATCCTGCAACACATAAATCCTGAAACCTACCTACCTATAATGTGGCCTATAAATGTGGACAACCAACACGACAAGTTGGTGATATTAATACGAAATCACTAATTTTCTTAAACTACGACATAGGTTTTTTAGTTTTTTTTATAGTTTGCATAAATAATCTAGTTCCTTGGATTATATGAACAGTTTAGTAATATTAACTAACGGTGTTTAACAGTTGCTTTTTATATATTTTTTAAGTGTAGAAAGCAGTAAAAATCTTACACGTTGTTTTATAATGAGAGATCTAGGGAAAATGTTTGTAATATTTTTAGGTGACAAATTTTACCATCTTTATATCATTTAATATAAAAAAATAAAGTTCCGAAGTCACATGGGTTACACGATTAAATGAAAACTCTGTAGAACATTTCGAGGGTAGTAGTCGAGTTCGGCGAGTAGTCGAGGGTAGTAGTACGAGGGTTGCTATTTATGTATCCTGATTAATAAATAAAAACAAATATTTGTCATTGAAAATGGTTTTATTGTTTTTCAAAATATTCTCCGTGATGATCGATACACTTTTGCATACATTTTAATCAATTTTCATAACCCTTTTTCTATTCCGATTGAGATATCCAAAACATGCGTTTTGACCCCATCAACCGCTTCTTTTTCGTCGAAAATCGTTAACCACGTAAATTATTGATTGATCATTGTTAACCACGTACTTTATTCTTCACGGGTGGAAACAAAAATAAATCATTGGATGCCAAATTCGGACTGTACGGTGGGTGACCCATCAATTCGAAGTTCTTATCGCTGGTTATTGAGTTATTCGTTCCGATGTGTGACAGTTCGCGTTGTCTTGGTAAAGAATGATCCTGCGTCGCTGGTGGTTTTTTCTTATTTCTTCAAAAACTTCTGGCAAACAAATGGTTGTGTACCATTCAGAATTGGCCGTTCTACGATTCTCTAGTGGCACTGTAGGTACATGCCCTTTTATCCCAAAAAAAAAACAGGCGACCATTTACTTCGAACTGCTTCTTGCGCAAACAACGTTTAATGGAACTTGCTCATTTTGAAAGACCCATACAGTCGACTACTGTTTACTTTCGGGCTCATACGCATAGATCCAAGATTCGTCATCTGTGTAGATGTTTTAAGTGGCTTTTGACGCAACACGATTGTATTTTTTGAGCATTGCCTTGCCCCGAAAGATATAATGGGGAATCCAACGCGCACAAATATTTTCACGGCTAAATGTTCATGTAAAACTTTGTGTATGCTTGTCATATTAATGCCCAGGTATGCTTCAATCTCACGGTATGTCACATAACAAACTTGCTTTATCAGTTCGCGCACAGTATCGATATTTTCTAACACTTTCTTTAAAATCGTCCGTGAGCGAACGATGGCCACGATTGAATTCACTAAACCAGTGAAATACATTGGTTTTAGACGGTGCTTCATCACCAAAAGTCGAAGTGAGTTGATCGATGCAATGTTGATGACTTTTTCACTGAAATGAAATTTTCAAGTCACTAAACAATATAAATAACATCCGTATGACAAAACGTTCTGACTACGTATATAGTCAACAATGTCAAACTTTACGATATATATGTCAGATGGTGCCTAGCAATACCATTGTTGCCAATTCCGGAGACATAAATAGCAACCTTCGTATAATTAGAGAATCCGAATCAGACGCGATGACGAGGAACTCGAACAATTTGGAAAATGTTGTTTAAATTTTAATTACTATATCAACTTGATAAAATTCAAAAGAGAGGCAGATGTGTACCCAATTTGTGCCCGAAAACAAAGAAGAGCAGAAAATCTTAGGTGGGTTCCGATCAACCGTACATATCGTCTGCGAAACACAATAACCATATAAAAATATTTGTTGCTGTGGATCTGGTAGGATTTGAGTATTATTTTGCAAAATATCACTGCGATACTTTGTCTGCGATACTAGGCCTGTTGATGGCTGCGGGGAAGTTATTTTCCAGTATAACTACTTGCCGAGGTGCTCTACCGTGGTTATAAGAAAAATGTAAAATAACCCCAACAGGTAACACTACACAAATTATTATTTTGAACCTATTATTGTCCAGGCTCGATAATGTATTTTCTAAATATTGAATTATGTCTATCATAATTATGGCAGATATAACGTATTTATGTCAAAACAAGAATATAATGAAGTGTTATTAATGCCTATACTACTATAGATTTCAAGGTCTTTATTATTACATCCATTTTAGGTCATAATTTGTTCATAGTTTAGTGCAGCGCGGATATTACTTGTGAGTTATTGTAAGGTTTCGCGTTTATCTATTTAAATATTTTCCTTCAAAAATTCCTATAAAAATAATCGGGAGCTGTGAAATCAGGAGATCTTATGGCGTTACAGTATTCTAATCCTTTATTATGGTATGTAGGTTCGGCAAAATTTAGCGTAAAATACGTGGAGAAATTCCGAATCCTCCAGACTTTATTCCAGGTGCAATATTTTCAGCACCTCGTTTTGGTCATGGACATCTGCGGAACCTATCGCCAACTGTTCCAAATTCTTGAAATTGCTTTAATAAATGATAAATTGTCGTTTTATAAGTCACCGGACGATTAGCATATTTTCGCCTAAATTCACATCGAGTTGCAATGTTTAAATATAAATTATAACAATTTCATTGCCTTCATTTAAAGTGTATTTATTCATAATAAAACTTACACGTCCACATTACAAAAACTGCCAATTCAAACTGCCTCTAATATATATATATATATATATATATATATATATATATATATATATATATATATATATATATATATATATATATACATATAATATATACATATAATATATATATATATATATATATATATATATATATTTATATATGTAGTGAGTTTTTTCCGGGAGTACATCCGGTTGTCGGGTTGGTCCCTGTCGGGAGCTTGCAGACGTTTCGCCTAAATCTCATTTGCTTACTGTCGCGAGGTTCGTGACTGTCTCAAGACAGTCTCAGACAGTCACGAACCTCGCGACAGTAAGCACCGAAGATGCCAAATGAGATTTTGGCGAAACGTCTGCAAGCTCCCGACAGGGACCAACCCGACAACCGGATGTACTCCCGGAAAAAACCCAATACATGTTTACATAAAACCCAATACATATATGCCTCTAATATATATATATATATATATATATATATATATATATATATATATATATATATATATATACAGCAGAAAATGTAGGACTCCAAATTTCCTTTGAAAAGACACAATACATGACCTGCAACAGACTAAGAACGCCATTTCTAAAAACAAAATATGGCAACATCAGACGAGTCTCTCAATTCAAATATTTGGGTGAAATAATCATGGAAAAAGCGGCCAATAAGGGTAGATGTCAAAAAATGGAAACGGCATTGAGATTTACACAAAATATTTACAACAAAAAATGCCTATCTAAAAACACAAAACTGAGACATTACAACACAGTTATTAAGCCAGAATGTCTATATGCTGCAGAAACGCTCATTTTGAATAGAAAGAGGGACATCGAGGACATTGAAAAGAAGGAAAGAAAAATCGTAGGCTCCAAACAAATAAATAACACAACATACCGACTTCGAGAAAACGAAGAAATCAAACAATACACAGATATGCATAGCGATATGAGAAAAAGAAGACTTAAGTTTTACGGACACATAAAGCGGATGAATCCGAGTAGGTTAACTAGACAAATAGTCGAATTTTATGAAAATAGGAGTAAAGCTAAAGTAGAAATAATTAAATGGATTGCTGCAATTAAAGAGGACCTAAGATCAGCAAATATTTCACAAAGTGAAATTCAGGATAGAGGCTGTTTGACACAAGGTGAACGTTTGGAAGGTTGGCCAGAGAGAAAAATGTAGGAAGACTGGAACAACTTGGTCTGACGAAAGGAAAAAAGCTCATAGCCAAAGAATGAAATTAGTATGGGCGCAAAGGAAGGCTAACAACAACAAACGCCTCTAATTGTACTTCGCGTGGTCCACTAGGGCCCATACGTGAATAATATATATATATATATATATATATATATATATATATATATATATATATATATATATATATATATATATATATATATATTTATTAGCGGCTGCTTCAAACGGCTGTTTCAATAGCATCAGAAGAAAAATGTCTCAAATAGACAAAAATCTCCAGTAAGACCACTGATTTAATGAAGAAACGGTGGGCAATGAGAAATGCAGGTAGTCCTTTTGGCAGGGTTGAGTACACTGAACTCTGCAAAACTATAAGAAAATGTATCAGAGAGGACACGCGCCGATTTCACATGCAGTTAGTGCAAAAAACCCTGGAAGAAAACAAAGGAATTCACAAGGTTAAACAGAATCTGAGAAACAAAAGAGCGCAAAAATATGTGCCTTAAGGTGTGAGGATGGCACAGTATGCAGGGCGCGTATACTAATGTTGGAGGTTATCAGAAAATTTTATTCCCAGTAATATGAAGATCAGAACCAATCAAAGGCAACAATACCGTCGGAAGAACAAATGCCAGATACCCTAGTGGAGGAAGTAACAAATGCTATAGAATCGATGTAAACCGCCAACGCTCTAGGAAAGGACAATGTAACTGTCGAAATGCTAAAAGCTGGTGATCGGACATTACATAAAACACTGGCAAAATTATACTCAAAATGCCTCAAAGAACAAAAAGTACCTGACTTATGGGAAAATGCAGAAGTGATCGTTTTACATAAAAAACTTCTGGTAGCATAGAGGGGAATGGGAAGATGTATGCTTGGCATTACAAGACGAGACAGAAAGTCCTGCGCATGGATCAGGGAATAAACGAAAGTCTGTTACATCGGAAGATTAAAGCAATTGAAATGGAAATGAGCAGGCCATATAGCGAGGCGATGGGATGACAGATGGACCAAGGCAGTCCTGGAGTGGATACCGCTTGATCGCAAATGTCCGCGAAGAAGTCCGAAAGCACGATGGATTGATGACATCGTTAAGTATATTGCACCAGAGTGGCAGAGGAAAGCCCAGGATCGTGAAAGTTGGAAACATGCTGAGCATCCTGCAGTTGATCGACACTGGCTGATGATGAGGATGATGATATATATATATATATATATATATATATAAAACCAGAAGGTTGCATCTATTGTAATCCGGTTTAATAAACCGAGCTGAAGACCGTGCTTCGGAACCCACGGTAGCAATTAGTATTATATAGTATTATATATAAAGTTGTAGATCATTAAAAAAGCAACTATATATAGATTATTTTATAAAATAAAATCATCTTAACTAATACCTTTGCTCATTTATTTGTTTTTAATGTTTAAAATCAGATTTATTATATTTTTAATATCTGATATATTTGAATTAAAATTAAAATTAAATTGTCTTAAATTCTATCTGCGTATAAATAAAATTTTTCTTGTAAAGTTGCCCGACGTTTATCTTGGCATTAGAGCGCAAACGTTCACATTTCGAATTAAACAATTTAATCTAAAGTCATAACTATATTTTAAGGGGGTTGGCTTAAGACTTTCGAGGTAAACTGTTTAATTTGATGATTCGGTGACACAAAGAGAGCAGCTTTCCGGGAACCGCTTTTCACATTTTCCCTCATCGCAACCTGTTGATAGTTCGACGATGTTTCACACATTCTATTCTCGCTTCGGGCGATAACGAGTGGTGACATTTTTCCTGATTTTCATGGGCGGCACAAATCCAACGGAATTTAAAATATTTTCATGATTTATTCACTATATTATATTATATTTTTTAAATAATATATTAGGTTGATGCATAAATATCCGCAATGTATTTTTACGCATGTTTTGCTTATAGAAATTGGCATTTTGTTTCTTTTTTTCATAAAAATATTCTTCTCTATTTAGTTGATAATAATGCGTGTCGAAAATTATATTCACATTCGTTATATCTTTCGAGAGCGGGTCTAAACGAACTTAACTTGCTTGAATATCAGCAAAATATAATGATAAAAATTTTACTTGCTTCAAATCTATCAGCTTGGAGGACAACTCAGGAAAAGGTCACTCATCAGATTTCGCCAATGAGGTACTTTTGGTAGCCGTGGAAGCAGACGAAAGTTTGGCAACCCAAATGTTGAGCGAAGATTTCAATATTGACCAATCTACGATCGTTTGCCACCTCAAGAAGCTCAATAAGGTATTAAAATTAGCTGGATGAGCGAGAAAAGCAAAACCGACAGTGTCCAAATTTTAAACTACCTGTTGCAGGAAAATGAGCTAACGCTATTAGTGAAAAATCGCGTCTTGGCTACTCTTCAAAAATGTCAAAAAAAGAAGTTTGTATTTCTCTGAGATAAACACCTGGGAGATCCTGCCAAAAGATATCTACTATTGATAGAATGACAATGATTTGTGATTTTCTCCTATCCTATCGAAGCTGCCACGGACTACCCGTCTGCCCGTGGAATCACCCGTTTGCCAAGCCAATGGTAAGCAGTTATTTAAGTACATGGTGAATATGCTTCAGAATAATCTAAATAATATTTCTATATAAATATAAATATAAATATCGTATAAAATTCCGCGGATAATAATTATATCACTGAAGTCACAACAGTATCACTGAATTTAATATAGTACCATATTTTATAGAAAAAACGATGAAAATGATAAAATGATAAAATTAATCTAGAAATTTTTTTGGTTGCTGCTTTTTTGGGCAAGGTTACTGCTTATCAGTGTGATTAGTCATAGTCGAAAACTACTAACTGGTTTTGAAGAAAAATTACTTAATATTAACTTCAGCTTTATCGTTGTGTTTACTTCGTACTATTAGTTTTTTTACCAAACAACTTAAAGAAAAAGAAATAATCCAATATACTCACAAAAACAATTGAAATGAATTTATAAATATTTTGTCCATATAGATGTTGATAAATTGCAATGATGAAACGATTTATTCACTTATCTTTCATATAAAGTACGGTCTCTACTTATGATGGTGTGCCTATGTGGTAAATAAAAATAATCAAAAAGAACTACAAAGCGTCTACAAATTGAGATCATAATTTTGTTATGACTCTTTGTATACACATGAACTGTAAATGCTTCTACCAAATTCTTAAAACGAGGATATGATTTGTTTAGGTGTTCATCCTGATCAAATTTGCATTGTAATTGGAAGTTTGTCCAAAAGAAACTTCTAAAATATCTATTTAATAATATATATTTACTATATATAAATTAAAATATATATTTACAAAAAAAATATAATTATATATAATTTTGCACAATGATTAAATTTTAAATAAATTTGCCAGAAAAGTTTCGTTTGTACGTCACTGGTACATCAACAATGTTTTCCCCTTTTTCTCTTATTTTCGCACATATTCCCAAGCCAGATTGATAAAATGGCATTTGAGATTTATTGTGTTATTTTCATTGCTACGTGTTGGAGGTTTTATTTATTATTGTTTTGTTTTTAAACGTTATCATACAGTAGAAAAGTAATTTAGAAAACAAAAGCTAACCAATAAATTTAAAAGTTTAAATTTTTGATTAAAATTAAATATATGGTGATGGAATAACGTGCTTGATCTTGGAGTTGTATAATTGTGCTTTATTGGAGCCTGAATAAGGTGTCCTAATTTTAAAGATGTATGACTGTTAGTGCTGGTATAAATATTTTTGAAGACTTTTTAGTTTTTTTCGAGCTTTCCTATTTTGTCTTTTTTTTTGTAGCAATCTGAAAGTTTTGTAATAATTTTTCTTATACCTTTTCATATTCTTTTTATTTTATACTCATTAGAGACTACGACTCATTAGGAAATCTATGTTTCTATAAGGTAGATACAGCGAATATTAGAAAAATAATCTATACTGCTCGATCTGCTATTATGATAAAAAATAAAGTGGCTCTTGACGTGACTTGCGTATCGATTCATCCATTTATTTGTTGAGTTGGTATGCCTGTCCTAGGTATCGTTGATATCTGACAGAAGTTTCATATCACTTTGCTCGTTAAGTTAGAAATTGTAGCGTCTTGTACTTAACTTAAAAAAAAATGTTGGCAATGTTTTAAAATGGATACATTTATGGGAGAAATAATTTTTATCAAATTTTATCTAAAAAACAAATTTTTTACTTTGTTATCTATCACTTTAATTTATAAAAGTAATAGATAACAAAATAAAAAAAATATTTTAATCGATTTAAAAATGAACTCTCATAAAGTAACAGACAATTCAATCAATAATTTGCATCAAAAATGCTAAGAAAGTATTATGGAGATGATACTATGTAAAAAAAATCAAGCTATACAATCATTACCAAAATCAAAGCTCTTATACTGGATAATCGTCGATTATATTTAGAGACATTGTGATGTATCATTTAGATCCATTTAATGAATGTTGATGTACAAAAGCTTTTTAGGCTTGCCTTGTATGTCTTCTCGTATTGTTTTATTGTTACCGTATATATGATTTCTATGGATGATGACATTCTTAAATGCTTAATTACGGGGGATACACAGGATACATTCATCTATACGTATGACCTAGAAACAGCTCAACAGCTCAACAGCTCACAGAGTTCTATCCAACTTCTTAAGCAGTTAAAAAAAATACTTAAGCATTGTGCGTTATTTTCTTGAATCCATTCAAAAAGAACATCCAGATTTGTGGCAAAATAGTTCATGATATTTGTACCACGATAACATAGTAATTATTATTCTTCAACTTAGTTATTATTCAACAATCTTCAATTTTTCGCTAAAAATCAAACCATTTCAAAAGTTTCCTCGGTAAAAGAAATTATTTTTTGGATGCCGTTTTGAGTTAATATAATTCATTCAAGAAGGGATTCGCTGCGCGGTTTGAAGGTTTTTTCTGGTAACAAAAAACTTTTTCCTGGTTTCCTGTTTATTTCCCTGTTTCGTGAACGCCGTTGTGAGTCCATAACAGCCATTCAAGAGGGGTCGCTAGTCGTATTGAAGGGGAATACCAGTGAGTAAAGCATTAACATTGTTTGGAAGACTCGAAAAAAAACATCAGATTAAGTGTAAAAAGGAAAGGAAAATTGACGCTGAACAAACATTTAAAAAATCATATTTATGTCACTATTATATTCATCTGATATTTGGATTACAACCTGTGCCTGAACACATCGATACTGTGCGCGAACTGATAACGTAAGATCTTCATGGGACATACCGTGATATTAAGGCATTCTTGGACATTAGTATAACCAGCATACACAAGATTCCACATCAACATTTAGTCTTTAGATTTGAGCGCGTTGGATTCCGTATAATTTGACAATCGCTCAAAAAAGTCCGTGTCGATTAGTGCAAAGAAATGCTCAAAAACTAGAGTCGTGATGTATCAAAAGCCGTTTAATATATCTATACACGTGAGGAATCTTGGATCTATTCGTATGAGCCCGAAAGTAAACAGCAATCGACTATATGGGTTTTTTAAAATGAGCCAAACCTAACAAAAGTTGTTCGCGTAAGAAGAACTTCGAAGCAAATGGTCGCCTGTTTTTTTGGGACAAATAGACATGTGGTTACATTGCCACTAGAAAATTGTAAAACTGTCAATTCTGAATAGTCACAACCATTTATTGAATTAAAGAAGAAAGAAGTGTAAGAAGTTTTTAAAGAAATAAGAAAAAACCAATAGCGCCGCAGGATCATTATTCACCATGACAATGCGAACTCTCACACATCGGACCGAATAACTCAATATTTGACCAGTCAAAACATTGAATTGATGGGTTATCCGTCGTGCAGTACTTATTTTGCAACCAATGATTTCTTTTTGTTTCCATCTGTGAGAATAAACTAATTGGTCAACGATTTTCAACGCCAGAAGAAGCGGTACATGCGTTCAAAACGCATGTTTTGGAGATATCGTAATGGGAATGGAAAAAGTGCTATGAAAATTGATTCAAATGTACGTAGAATATTTTGAAAAACAATAAAATCATTTCCAGTGATAAATATTTTTTTTGTCTATCATTCCGGAGATATAAATATCAAGCCTCGTATATCTAATTCTATTATTTATTTTAATATATACATTTTTGGGCTTCTCGTACAACATTTTTGGCTTCAAATACTTTTATAACCAGTTATCACTCATCCTATTCATTTGAGCTGTACTCGACAGAAAGTATTTTTTATAAGTTAGCGTGTGAATCATAACTATTAAACTTAAGCACATTGAGCAGACTTTCATAACAAAATTGATATATTTTAATATAAATATGTTGTAATTAATTGGAGCTACTAACGTTTCAAAATGTTGCTTTTTTCATTTGAGTAATATATTTCATAAGTTAATGTTTACAATTATACTGCAATAACAGGATAATTTCTAATTATAGAGGAAAATGATGGATTTGAATCTAAATAAAACTAAAATATATATTTCGTCTATGACGTATGAAGGCTCAAAACATACAACATATAAATCAATATGCAATATGTAATATTACTTTTTATACATTACTAATAAAACAAACAAGAATGCATTTTATGAAACCCACATGCTTAAATACCAGAAAATTGTATCCCATTCATTCCTGCTCGATATCTTAGACATATTAATGTATAAAAAGAATGATGGATTATAGGAAATTTTCTCAAGTTAATCAACTATAACGGGTTTAATGTACTTGGATTCATTCATCTTACAATCTAAAAAATATTAATTTACGATAGTCTTACGTAGATTGGTAATATAAGGTGATTGTTGTAGATATTCTTTTTGAGAATAATCCTATTTACAAAATGCTAAACAGAACGTTCTACAAAATGTCAATTCTTCAGTTTTTTACAATCTTACTGTTACAACAAAAATGAGTTTGCATACAAAGAGTTTTCCAATAAGAGTTCCAGGATTCAACAGCTCGTATATGTTGGATGTTGGTAAACGACCTCCACTCTGAGATAAAAATCTTTTCCGACGGAACGCACGTCTGGTTTAATGGATTTGTCAACAAACATAACTGCAGAATGTGGGCCGATAAAAATCCTCAAGGTGTCTAGGAGTTATCCCTTCACCATGAAAAGGTCACTTTTTGGTGCGTTTTTTGGACTTAAGTAATCTTACTTTTTGAAGACGATGATGGAAATCATTTTAGTGGTAATGGTAACGCTATTTTGAATATATTAACATGATAGATTTGGTTTGAACCTATAAATATAGATATAAACAATGTTTTCTTAACAAGATGGCGAGACTTATCACAAATCTCGCCAGATAATCGATTTATTGCAATAAAAGTTTCCTGAATGCGTTATTTCGCGAAATGGTAATATCAACTGGCCACCATGCAATCTCACGTCTTTAGATTATTTTTTATGGGTTTATGTTACGTCTCTTGTTTAGATAAATAAACCCCGAACAATTATTGATCTTATCGAAAACATTCTTAAACATCTTAAACGAAACATTCAGAGCACTATTGAAAACATACTATGCGATATGCGTGAAGTAATTGAAAATTGAGTTTCTAATTGTATGTTAAGATAATATAAAAATTACCAGAGTCAGTTATAGTTCGTCATATTATAGTTATAAGCGTCACTTAGCCAATGTGTGGATGGTAAAGTTGGTGCTTATGAAAGCGCTGGCGGAGTTTGACGTTTGCGTTGGCCACTTGCCGACGGGTTGTCGATTTTGTGTCCAACATCAAAGGAACTGGCGTAGGCTGGTCATATGACAAATCCCCATTTACAAATTGGCCACACAGTATGCTATCTTTTCAATGGGTCAAAACAGTTTTTGCTTTGTTTTATCAGTGTGTTTTCAATGATATTAACGTTGGCTCAGTTTCTTCTAAAAGTTTCTGACGGTGTGGCAAGTGTGTAGCCAATGCGTGGATGTTCACTTGTGATATGTGAAAGGACAACCAATGTTGAATCAAACATTTGCCTGGTCATGTGGGCCAATGTGTGGCGTTTTAGTTTTTGTCCATTTTACTGAATGTCGCGGATTTAATTTTCTAACTGAATATAGCACATATATTAACTGACTGATCATTTTCGTGATTAGTTGACTTGTTACAAGAATCACTCTTTTAAATTAATTCTTTCTGGTTCTTCCGATGCGCTAATCAACCTAACACTTATCAAACGCAAACAGAGAAATCACGTTATTTTCATTGTTTTTGTACCAGAAGTTTTAAGTAAAATTGTTTCTCAATAATAACAAGAAATGGAACAAACATGAATCAAGCATTTTCTTGATAATTGATAATAATTATTGGCCTCTAATAAAATGAATTGTATCACAGTGACATTTGAGTAACAGAATAGTAAACGTTTATAAAAATGGTATTATTACCTTACAGTGCGCAACATTGTACATAATGTATTCAAATTTACTCATAAAATGATCGTTATTTGAATATTTATATTTGTCATTGATAATTCATATTCATAGACAAACAAAATTACAGTATGAGGGTCGTGCAAAAAGTTCTTGGCTTGACATAGAGATGGCGCAATTATGACCATATGACTATGATATTGGAACAATTATGATTCGTTAGATGGCATGCTGCGAAGTTTCAAACACGTGTTTTAGTTGTTTGTGGCAATCGAGCAAAGCAAACACATTTTTTTATTTTCTGAAAAAAATGATTAATTTGATGTTCAAACTGGTATGAAGTACTTTGTTATAGAGAGTTTAACCTCGCCCAGCCATTAAAAAGAGTTTGAATTTAAGTTAAAGGATTATTCCCTTTCATTTTTGACAGTAAAAAAAGTGACCTGTAGAATTTGAACGTGGGCCAACTTACATTGAAGACGATGGACAGTCAGGATGACCGAAACCGGTACGACCGACGAAATGGCTACAAAATCTCACAATGTCATATTAAATGATCGCCGACCAAAGGTATTCAAGTTTGTTGACATTGAAAACATTTCAATAGATACACGTACTACGTTCTATTCGATGATTTAGGTATGAAAAATCTTTCTACTCGATGGTTGTCATATGTATTAACAGTCGACGCAAAGCGCATTCAAATGAACACATCTCAAGTATTTAGACTTATCTAAATTCAATTCTAAAACGCTCATTAGTTACTGGTTACGAGACGTCGACCTCGTCGTCGCCTCGTAAAGAAAAAAGAAGATGTTTACAGAATGTGAAAATAGAATCTTCCGATGAATTTTTGGTGCTGTAAATGCTGTGAATGGAATTTGACGGATCAGGTATAACTTCGAACTCAAGCAATTGTACAAAGATCTGAAAATTGTAAACTATGTGGGGGTTCAGCGACTCAGATGGGAGGGACATGTGGAGAAAATACCAGAAAAATGAATACCAAGGCAAATTATGGAAAGACGAATAGGGGGTGGCAGAAAAAGAGGCAGACCAAAAACATAAATTTTTGTGTATGTCAATGATACTTACTTTGACAATAATAAAAATAAATACTAAGTATCATTGACATACACAAAAAATATAATGCGGGGTGCAGCATTAAAGAAAGAAGAATAAATTCAATTTTGCGGAGTGTTTTCGTTATTCTATAACAGCAGATGGAATATGGAATTATCACTATCTGAAATCAAGTGAAAGTGTGACAACGAACGCAGAAACAGTTCCATCTGTAGGGAAGTCCTTCCACATGAATCGTATACGCCGGATTTAGCTCTAGTCGATTACTTCCTCTTCCTGAACTTGAAGAATGGTTCTCTGGATGAAGATTCACTTTAAATCATGAAGTAAAAGCTGAAATAGGTGCTTATTTTACAGACTAGCATTATAATGAGGATAATATAGAGTTGGCCTAAATGTATTGAATTGAAAAGTGACTACATTGAACATTTTTTTTTAATCTCAAAATTTTTTGGTTTTTTTTTTTGAGGCCAATGACTTTATATCGTCTTGATGCTGTTGTTGATGATGTATGCTCATGATTTAATGAGCAGAAATTAGTTTACAAAGAGTAGGAAATTATTATACCAAAAATTGCATTTCGTGCTGAATAGCCTGTCATCACCAGACATCTTTCATCCACGTATTATTGACAGCGCTCGCTAGTTCGTGATTCACGTCATTAGTAAGATTCTAAACGTTGTCAATAAGTTTAAAGATAATTGATCAATACAAATTTAGTGAACCGTTCTTCAGCATAATTAACTACAATGAAAACGGGTTATTTCTCACTCAACTCATCTTTTTTCATCTTTTTTCTCATCGTTTCATGGATACATCTGACATTGTCATCTTAGCCGGTATGAGTGCTACTGTGCTGGTATTGATAAGAGCATGGAAAATAAAGGAACAATGCAGAAAATCTGTATGATCAAAGGAATATTTAGAATATTTACTACAGGAAAATTTATACTAAAAAAATATTCCTTTCACATTCAATTTACGATTTTATTATTTTTTATTTTATTTAATCTAAAAGTCCGTTATGCCGTCGGGTAAAGGAATCACAGTTTAGCATGATGGTATTTCATAAATTTTTACCCTCCATAAGTTCCTGCCCAGTGCTAATTTTCTAGCCTCATTCCAATAAATTCCTCATTTTTCTGCCGCTTGTCGAACTTGTTCTTTCCATATCAGTCCTGGACGTCCAACTTTATATTTTGCTCGTTTTTTCGCTTCATAGATTAGTTTTGCTAATCTCTCTTCCACAGAATGAATGTGGATGTGTCCTAGCCAGCAGTTGTCTTTCTTCTAGGCTCTTTCTCTTCGTTTCATTTCCTGATGTTCCATTAATGTCATATTTCTCACTGTATCTCTTCTTGTAAGTCCCTCTATTTTGCGTAGGAATCTCATTTCTCCAGCTGAAATTGTAGTTTTGTCTCTCTTTGTTAAGGTCCAAGATTCGCTGCCGTAAATTATTTACGGTCTCACTACTTTTTGATACACCTGTGCTTTTACCTCTTTTGGTATCTTTCCTTTTCCTGTTGTTTTTAGGGTGACATGTTGTTTTTAGGGTGTTGTATAGTTTGACCGTTTTCCCATTTTTTCCTCCATTAAATCGTTCATTTTTCCATTATCTTCTATTATTGTGCCTAAATACTTATAGTTTTTAACTTGTCCCATTACCTTCCCATCGAGTACAATTTTATGTTCTATTTTTATGCCTGCAAATGCTATTGTTTTGTTTTTGTAAATATTTATTTTTATGTTTACTTTTCTTATCTATTCATTATATATCGGTAAGTTATGTGGCAGTTTTTCTTCAGAATCGGCCATTAGGACCACATCATCAGCAAATGGTAATTCTCGTGTTGTCATTGTTTTCATTTTTCTAAAAACTATTTTTATATTCTTGCATATTGCTGTGCTAATTTTTACAACTTCATCAATAACTTCGGAAAATAACAGTAGGCTCAGTATGCAGCCCTGTCTTAGGTTTATTCCTGTCTCAAATTCTGTGGATTCAACTTTATGCGTTCTCACTTTATTCTTGTTGTTGTATAAGGCCTTGATAATTTCTATTATTCTCTCTTCTAGTCCTCTTTTTAGATTTTTCCACACATTCTTTCGTTTTACTTTATGCATTTTTCAGGTTAATGAAATAAAAATTAATTTCGGTTTCTTCTAATTGTCTAATTATAAATATCAGATCTTATGTGTTTCTACCCTTTCTAAAATGATGCTGTAGTTCCTCTAACATTGCCTCTAATTATTCTCTCACCCTATGCTTTATCATTCTGGTTAATATTTTTCCAGGTAAACTTCACTTAGTGTAGGATCCCTGGATAGTTTTTACATTCTTTGATATCTCCTTTTCTAAGCAAGGACAATATTATACCCATATTCCAGTCTTACTTTTCTACTTATGGTACTTTCTTTTCTATTATCATATCGTTTTGTAGTGACAAAAATTCTTCTTGTGCTATTTTTCCCATATATTTCAACATTTCTGCTGTGATTTCGTCTTGCCATGGAGTTTGGCAAAAATATGTATTACTTTAAAAATTATATATTCGTGTTTTGTTCTTAAATATATAATTTAATATTTTATGTTTTTTTAATTTAATAAAATTAAACTATTTTGCTTTCAATTAAATTTTTAAACTATTGCAAAAACTTTCAGATTATATTAAGAAGTTGAAAACGAAAGCGCAAGATACACAATATTGATGGGAGTAGGTGTACTACCTTGGCCTCTCATCGTGCGCCATAATGTTTCCTTGCGTCTTTGCATGCTTCTCGTTCAACACCGCATGCGTCTAACCTTTTAACACATGCATACGTCTTGACGACCAAAAGTTGAAAAGTATACCTATAGTAGTATAACACTGATCTCATATTATCAGATTAGTATCTATGTAGAACCCATTTAATGGTAAAAATGTATCAGCCTTGAAGTCTTACCAAATTATTTAATATATCAATAATTAACTTACAAAATTTATATATATATATATATATATATATATATATATATATATATATATATATATATAATAGACTAAATAATTAAAAATCACTAATAACTGAGACAAATTTATGTTGCAAGTATTCTGATGATACATGTGCTTTTATTGAAAATGAATATCGTTAACTAACAAAAACCTAAATTTACATTTAGGTTTGATTATTTCAGGCATGAAGCAAGAGAGCAGAACAATCGTTTTTTAGTAATGACTGAACGTCAGAAAGGGATTGCATATGTTAGCTTTATGAAAACTATCCTGAACGTGTTAATAATATTCGCATAGGACCATCGAAATATAAGCCCGATGATGGTTTTCAACAATTAAGCAATTTCCGTAATACGTATAATTTATCGTTACTAATTCATGAGGGAGCCGGCCCACAACGCATTTCTAATGCGCAGCATTACTTTAATTAATTTCGAATTAAGTCGAATTACACAAAATTTATTCGTAACGATGTGTTAACGCGGCCCGCACAATCAGATTTACATACACAAATAATAATTAAGAGAACCGACCGAGTTCACACATAGTTATTAGGAAGACTGGTAGTCTTCGCGCCAGCCTACCGTAAAATTATAACAAATCTTTTACACAGTCGGACCCCTTTTTTGTTTTATTCTTTTTAATGCCCGCTTCTCATTATTCTTTTTCCGCCTTTTTCTTCTCTTTCTTGTCTCTTCTTATTCATAGTTTTCTTCTTTTTTTTGTATTACGCAAGCTACTAACACCTATATATATATATATATATATATATATATATATATATATATATATATATATATATATATATATATATATATATATATATATATATGTATATATATGTATATATATATATATATATATATATATATATATATATATATATATATATATATATATATATATATATATATATATATATATATTCCAAATGTTGAAAGAACAAGGATTATATCTGAAAACGCTGGCAGTTATTAAAGCAACACAAGGTCAAAAGTTAAATTCATGGGTGACATCTCAGAGACTTTCGAAATTAAAACTGGAGTGAGGCAAGGAGATGGACTCTCGCCACTCTTATTTAACTGTGTTAAAATTGTTATGTAATTCAATTCTTGATCGAAAATTTTGTTCTCGATGGATTCCAAGACTGCTTTCTGACGATCACAAAACAAATATATTGGGCTGTGCTTTATCTTTTTTGAATCGATATAGTCAGAAAGGAGATGATTTGTTAGACCACACATTACAGGAGATGAGACTTGGGTGTCTCACATGACTCCTGAGTTCAAGCAACAGTCAATGGAATGGCGACACACATCGTCGCCAACCAGAGTATAAGTCAAACAGACAATTTCAGCACGAAAGATCATGGAAACTGTCTTTTGGGACAGGAAAGTGATTTGTAAGTGGATTTTATGCCGAGATGCACAACAATCAATTGTGATGCGTATTTTGTCACCTTGAGAAAACTCCGGCGTGCCATACAAAACAAGCGGCGTGGCCTACTATCTTCTGGTGTGATGTTGCTCCATGGCAAGCAAGGCCCCATGTTTCTGCACAAACACAAGGTCTAAATCAGATATTTTGGATGGGAAGAACTGGATCATCCACCTTACAGTCCAAACCTTGCGCACAGTGATTTTCAATGGTTCAACGGTTCAACGACGACGAAGTAGTTAAAAATGCAGTCATGGATTAGGCTTCTTCACAGGCGGCAGATTTTTTTGACGTCGGCATTCAAAAAGTTGTTGAGCGGTATGACAAATATTTGAACAAAAATGGAAATGATGTAGAAAAGTAGATAAATGTACGTAGAATATAGAAAATATATATTTTAGTTATAGTTATAGTATTTTTCTTCTTACTAAAAAACGGCCTAAAACAGCAAAATATACCTCGTAATATGCTTCAGATTTCTAAAAAATCATCTGGCCCGTGACCATCTGGCCTGCGCTCTGTGAATGGAAAATTTTGCCAAATATTTAATAATATGTCTACATTATGTCATATTAATAGAATATATAACTTACATGCAACTGCCTAAAGGTATACGACTCATTGTTTTCTTGAGAAAAGGTAATTGTTGCATAAAGGACGTCAAGTCACAATATTTTATTTTTTTTTATACCTTGTCATTTTTTTTGCAAAAACAACCTCAATTTAAATTATGTATAACGTATACCACAGTTCTCCACTCCAGCTCTTTAGTTCCGCACGCTCTTTGAATTTATTTATTTTCAAATAATACCTTAAGAGGAAAATGAAATAAAATGATGTTTTCCACTGATAATGTTGCATTTTGGATATATGATTTCAGGAAATATTTTCTTCAAACTAATGTAAAAAATCGTTGGTTAGAAAGTCATTTACATCTAAGTGGTGAATAAACTGTATAGTCATTTTTGGGCAAGAGAGAATACCTACGACATTTATCAAACGCCATTACATCATGTTAAAGTTACAGTATAGTGCGTATTTATGCTCGAAACATTCTCGACATATTTTTTTAAAAGCGATAGTGGAAATTCAGTTACAGTAAACGGTGATCGCTGTCTACACATGATTTAAATCTTTTTGCTTTGTGCTCGAATTGGAAGAACAACGACTCGAAAATATTATGTGTTTCCTGCAAAATAGTATCACAGCACATATCTCATGTGAACAGTCAACGATTTTGAAGAACATTTTCCATGGACGCTGTTTAATTTCTCGAAATGGAGATTTATTGTGGCCGCTAAGTTTTCCTGATTTGACGACTCCGGATTATACTTTATGGGGGTTTTTGAAGAAACAAGTAAACAGATTAGCTATTTCTGGACAAAATGCAATACTCGCGACATTCATTAAACGCCATTACATCTAGTTAAAGCTACAGTATGGTGCTGTATACATGCTTAAAACATTCTTGGGCATCTTTTTTGAAGGTGATAGTGGAAATTCAGTTACAGCAAACGATGTACTCTACAGACATATGATTTCAAACTGTACTTTTTTTACACACTTTTTTGCACTTCAATTGGAAGAACAAGGATTGGAGAACATGTGATTTCACTACGATGGTGACACAATACATACGTCATGTGAAACAATCAACTTTTCGAAGCACATTTTCCCTAGTCGTTTAATTTCTCGAAATGGAGATTGATTGTGGGCGCCTAGATTCCTGAGTTAATAGTTTCGGATTATTTTTATGGGTATTTTTGAAGGAAAAGGTTTATATAAATAAACCGCCAAGGTATACAGCAACTTAAGAATAACAACTGTGTTAAAATCCCTGCATTAACACCAGACATGTTGACAACAGTTATAGAAAATGCGTTATAATAGTCACAGATTTAAATTTCTGCTAATGGCTCACAATTGATAGACAAAATTTACAAAAATTAAATAACACAATATTTAAAGACGACATAAACGGTTTTTTTTAAATAGTCATAGCACTTCCAAAAATCAAGGCGTTTTTTTTAATTATTCGTTTTGAATGAACTTTTCAAAAGAACTACAGAAAAATACTTGAATTCATCTTCTATAAAATTTCTGAATTTTTCGGAAAAAATTTTTAATATATTAAGTTCGCCATTTTTTTTCTTTTTTTTCTGATGCCGCAAGTCCCACGGTGGCCCAACTTTTCTTTCTATTTTTTTATTAATTGAAAATAAATAAGAAAAATTAGACAAAAAAGTTGGCCCACGATGGGATTTGTGGCATCAAACGTAGAATGAATGGAAGTTTTTCGAAAAAAATAAAAAATGGCGAAGTTTGAAAAATTAATTACTTTTTCCGAAATTATTATTATTTTTATTATTCTTATTTTTTTATTAATTGAAAATAAATAAGAAAAATTAGACAAAAAAGTTGGCCCACGATGGGATTTGTGGCATCAAACGTAGAATGAATGGAAGTTTTTCGAAAAAAATAAAAAATGGCGAAGTTTGAAAAATTAATTACTATTTCCGAAAAAACTCAAAAATGAATAATTGTGGAAAAAAATCTTTATTCAGTTTTTGGAAGACTTATGATGTTTATTGAAACATTCATAACTTTTTTCCGGTTGAGTAAAAACATTGAAATAAATCACAGAATAGTATTAACTCAGCCAAATCAAAAGGGTCGAAAGTAGATATATATATATATATATATATATATATATATATATATATATATATATATATATATATATATATATATATATATATATATATATAGATTCCAAATCTTGAAAGAACAAGGACTAGATCTAAAAACGCGGGCAGTTATTAAAGCAACACTAGCTAACACAAGGTCAAAAGTTAATTTCATGGGTGACATCTCAGAAAGCCTCGAAATTAAAACTGGAGTGAGACAAGAGGATAGACTCTCGGCACTCTTATTTAACTGTGTTCTAAAAAAGTAATACAGGAGTGGCATGTAAAAAAATCGGCCCTGAATATTGACCAGCCCATTAAAGTGGGGAGCACCAACATCAAAATAGATTGTCTGGCGATTGCTGATGATCTAGCAATTTTCGCTCAAGATATATTAACAGGACAAAAACAGATTGAAATCCTAAAAGAAACAGCAGAAAAGGTAGGACTCTAAATTTCGTTTGAAAAGACACAATACATGACTTGAAACAGACTAACAACATGATTTCTAAAAACAAAATATGGTAACATCAGACGAGTCTCTTAATTTAAATATTGCGGTAAAATAATCATGGAAAATGGGTTGGCAAAAACGATCAATAAGGGAAGATATTAAAAAATGGAAACTACATTGAGACTTAATTTGAGACAAAATATTTATAACAAAGAATGCATATCTAAAAACACAAAACTTAGACATTACAATACAGTTATTATGCCAGAATGTCTATATGGTGCAGAAACGCTCATTTTAAATGGAAAGAAAGACATCGAGGAGATTGAAAAGAAAGAAAGAAAAATAATGAGAAGAATCTTAGGCCCCAAACAAATTAATAATATATCGACTTCGAGAAAACCATGAAATCAAACAATAAACAGATATAGATAGCGATAAGAGAAAAAGAAGACTTTTACGGACACATAAAACGGATGACTCCGAGTAGGCTAACTAGACAAATAGTTGAATTTTATGAAAATAGGAGTAGAACTAAAATTAGTAGAGTTAACAAGGTTAACGTTTGGGGGCTTGGCCAGAGAGAAATGTAGGAAGACCAGAACAACTTGATCTGATGAAAGGAAAAAGCTCATAGTGAAAAAATACATGGCCCACCATCATGGGCCAACTTTTCTCTCCAATTTTTCTTATTTATTTTCAATTAATAAAAAATAGAAAGAAAAGTTATGCCACCGTGGGACTTGCGCCATCAGAAAAAAAAGAAAAAAAATAGCCCAAAAATGACTATACTCTTTATTCACCACTTAGATGCAAATGACTTTCTAACCAACGATTTTCTACATTATTTTGAAGAAAATATTTCCTGCAATGATAGATTCAAAATGCAATAATATCATCGGAAAACATCATTTTATTTTTTCTAATAATAGGCGAGGTCGCCAATTGTTAGAAAAATGCAGTGTCTTGCGGATGCAGTGCAGTGAATGCAGTGCGGAACTAAAGGAATTTACAAACACTGTTTGTGAAAGCTGAGGGATATATTTAAATTTTTGAAGCTGTGAAATAAAAACTGAATGGAGCTGGAATTAAGCTGTGGTATACGTTATATATAATTTAAAATGAGGTTGTTTTTGCAAAAAAATGACAAGGTGTAAAAAAAAATAAAATATTGTGACTTGACGTCCTTTATGCAACAATTACCTTTTTTCAAGAAAACAATGAGTCGTATACCTTTAGGTATACATAATGTAGACATATTATTAAATATTTGGCAAAATTTTCCATTCACAGAGCGCAGGCCAGATGATCACGGGCCAGATGATTTTTTTAGAAATCTGAAGCAATATTACGTGGTATATTTTACTGTTTTAGGTCCGTTTTTTAGTAAGAAGAAAAATACTATAACTATAACTAAAATATATGTTTTCAATATTCTACGTACATTTATCTACTTTTCTACTTCATTTCCTGCCTGCCCGGCAATCCAAAGCTGGTTCGATTCCAGCGCTCGGATGGGTGTTTTTCTTTAATTCTTCTGTCCCTCTTACTTCCTACCCCACACACACACACTTATATACACTCACATATACACACATACGTCAGGCATATCCACACCTTAATGTCAATGATTGTTTCTAGGTAAGATTGTAACATCCGACAACGAATTACCCCTCAGTCACGCCAGTTAAAAGCTGGGTAAGGCCGGAAGCCTTCTGAGAAATGTTCTACGTTGGTCACTCGCCAGTCGGTAGGCTTCCTGATAGACTTATGGGTAGATACATAACCAAGGGTTTTTAGCCTGAGGGGGCATGCTGGCCTGGGTTTGTCGGTAGCTGATGACCGTGGTTCGGAAGCCACGTTAAGCTGTAGTTCCAGTCGCTAAATAGCCTAGTTGCTGATGCGCCTCTAACCCTAATACCTCTAAATATTTCAAAGGGGATTTTATTTAAAAAGTGCCACTCGCATTTGTCTATATAAACATAATAAAATGGACAAGATACCTTTTACTTGAATTAATTATCATACATATCTTATTTATTAAATTTATTATTATTTATTATTTGTTTATTATTTATTAAAAATAATTAGTTTCTATACATGGCTACATTAAATGCCTATAAATCTACCATTTAATGTCATTTATCTATTTTTTTTCTAGGCAAGGACCAACAAAAAATTTCAACCATTTACTTCCAATAAGGTAAGAATATGGTAGTAGACTATACTAGTAGACTTAACATTTTTAATTAGCTGGTATTAAATATAAATTATTATGAAGTATTTCAAATTATCGAACTTTTTGTTTACTTTAATGCTCCTGGCAGACTTTTGTACATTATTCTGAATACTACATATTTTTCAAAATACCGACCACGTTTTCCTTCTTTTATTAACATTAGTGATTAGTTATATTAATTAATTATTGCTATTATTTCGATTTATAACATTTCGAAAAATCGAAATCACAAAAATTTTCTAAGGTCTTAGAGTCTGATAACTTCTATTTCTCCGAAGTCAACCAGAATAATTTCTCAGACAATTTTTTTATCCTGATATTTTTCGTTTGTTTGTTTTCGGTTGCTCGATTACATATTTGAGATACACCAAATCTAGTGGTTGGAAAAAATTAACAATATTAAATTTTCAAAAAACATCTTTTTCCGAAAAACACCTTTAGATATAATGAATATTCACTAAACTGAGCTGACCCTGCGGTTTTTGACTATAATTATATTTTCAACAAAATTTCTAAAAAAATATATTGTTGCTTGTGGATACTACTGTGAATATTTATAGTTTTGCATATTTTATAGGATTTATATTTACATTTACATTTTATAAGATTCCCTAATAATTTTCTGATAATTTTCTGATAATTTTCTGATAATTTTCTGATAATTTTCTGATAATTTTCTGATAATTTTCTGATAATTTTCTGATAATTTTCTGATAACTTTCTGATAATTTTCTGATAATTTTCTGATAATTTTCTGATAATTTTCTGATAAGTTTCTGATAATTTTCTGATAATTTTCTGTTAATTTTCTGTTAATTTTCTGATAATGTTCTGATAGTTTTCTGATAATTTTCTGATAATTTTCTGATAATTTTCTGATAATTTTCTGATAATTTTCTGATAATTTTCTGATAATTTTCTGATAATTTTCTGATAATTTTCTGATAATTTTCTGTTAATTTTCTGTTAATTTTCTGTTAATTTTCTGTTAATTTTCTGTTATTTTCTGATAATTTTCTGATAATTTTCTGATAATTTTCTGATAATTTTCTGATAATTTTCTGATAATTTTCTGATAATTTTCTGATAATTTTCTGTTAATTTTCTGTTAATTTTCTGTTAATTTTCTGTTAATTTTCTGATAATTTTCTGATAATTTTCTGATAATTTTCTGATAATTTTCTGATAATTTTCTGATAATTTTCTGATAATTTTCTGATAATTTTCTGATAATTTTCTGATAATTTTCTGATAATTTTCTGATAATAATCTGATAGTGGCTTTAATAAAGATTTCCTTTTTAATCAAATTACAATATACTTTTTTACCTTTATATAGCGTTTTCTTGTTTATTTTATCTATAGACATTTTGATACTCTCTTTTCTTAATTTATACAAGTCTTATAAAACAATATTTAAAATGTATGCACACCTTTATCCTAAGAGGTTTCGTCACTTCATTATTTGACATTTAGTTTTCTAGATTTCTTCGTTATAACATTTTCAAAATTTAAATCTACACATCTTGATATAAAATGTCATAATAAAAGGAACGTTGTTAGTGCTCATCATGTTTTTAACGGTTTTGCTAATTATACCAACCAATATAATAATTGCAACACCCAAAAAGGGTCTCGAACTTTACTTTATTATTATATATTAATTTCTGTTATTTATATACGAGGTGTGGCTATTAAAAATCGAGACTGACTGAAACGCCAGCGACCAACAGCTATCTAGCGTGAAGCCTTCTCTTTTAAATAGAGTACCTCTTGCTTCTGTAAACAAATCCGTATAACCGAAGCCTTCGTTCGCTTTAGAGTTGTTTTTTTGTTTCGCCAAAAAAATGTTGAGTGTAAACGTTTTCCAAATGGCCGAGAAGACGTTGAAGATGATTCACGCCCAGGTCGCTTCTCCACGTCAAAAACGAATGACAATATCAAAAAAATCGGTAATCTGATTCTATCTGACCATCGGTTAAATATTCGTGCGATTACTGAAACTGTAGGAATTGACGAAGAATGTGTACAACATATTTTACATGACAATTTTATCATGCAAAAAGTGTGTACCAAAATGGCGCTTAAAATTCTCACGTTTGAACAACAAAAAGCTCGCAATAATGTTTGTACTGATACTTTGAATGCCATTGGAAATGACCCAAACTTATTGGAAAGGATAACAACATGTGGCGAATCGTGGTTTTTTACTTATTATCCTGAAATGAAGTGCCAATCCATGCACTGGTAGAGCCCAAATTCACCAAGAGGCAAAAAAGCTTGAATGAGCAAATTAAAATTCAAAGCAAATATGATTGTTTTTTTTTCGATATTCATGGGATTGTGTACCTTCACTGGGTTCCTGAAGGTCAAACTATTAATCAACATTACTATCCTATCGTTCTTTCTGAACTCAATGAAAGAATAATGAAAAAACGACCCGAATTCGTCGGTTCATTTCACATTGTCTGTCAAGAGGCTTCTAGCCAAGTACAGCATCCCAGTGTTAGACCATCCGCCTTATTCGCTGAATCTTGCGCCGTACAATTTCTGTATCTTTCCTAAAGTGAAATCTGTATTAAAAAGAACACAATTGGAGTTCATTGAAGCTGTGAAATAGAAAGCGGCACGCGTTCTGAAGGAGCTGACAGAAGAAGACTTCCAGCACTGTTTTGAATAATGGAAGATTCATATGGAGTGTTGTAAGGATAGAGGAGGGTTGTATATTGAAGGCAATAAGTAAACATGAATGAAATCAAAATAAAATATCTTACATCGTCAATCTCATTTTTTAATAGGCACACCTCGTATAATGTAATAATAATTAAACCATTCGAAACCGCGAAATAAAGTACCACACATTTCGTACAGTTTTATTAATTTTTGGTAATAATGCATTTGTGTAATAATATATATCGGACAGAGTTTCTAAAGTGCGTGAGGGCTGAGGCAAATTTACTAATATGTTATTCATCAACATGTCACTATGTCAGAAGATTTTAATCACCATAGTATCAGCTTGATATGAACCTCTTAGCAAAAATTCAAAGAAACTCTGAGGGCTACCAATAAATTAAGGCAGACGGTTTCATTACTTCTTGAAGATACTGTTACTCTGTCATGATGGATCTAATAAAGATTATATATGACCTATTTCAATAAGCAACAGTAATCCAATAACGCCTAATGTTCGGTGTTCATCATATCCACCCAAAAAGAATCAATGATCATCACATAATACAACTTCCTGGTATTACACGTTCTGATGTTGTCATTCTCTACATCGTTGTAATCGTTGACGTCATTGCTAAGCTGTCTATTGTAATACATACTATTGTAGTTCAAATGATCTTATATGGAAGTAGTATAAACAGGTTAGACACTTACAAGTAAACTATCAGTTCCAGATCGAGTTGTTGAAAATAGGTCCCTGATGATTAAAGTTTTAGAAGTTAGTCATGAACGTGGATTAAGCGCCTTTGTCGTCCGGTATCCACACTTCTTCAATTTTGGGCATTATACACTTGACACACTACACTTGATAACGGGTCATCTCAGAATAGTCTAATTAGTGCGATTGGCAATTTCTCGAAGTTAATGAATCCCCTCTCATAGATATAGAAATAATTAAGCTTCGTTCAACTTACAACTTTAAACAACAATTTACTTGAATTTTTTTCCTTGAACAGGGCAAACCGGCTGTACACGACAACCATTGTTTACCAAACTCTAATCCTTTACTTCTTACTATAGTATCGATGTTTGAGCACAAAAAGTATTAACATTGAAGTCAGACCTTATAGACAACCTTGTCAGTGTCGCAGTTTCTTTGTCAGTATATTTTATTTAATTTTTTTACAATAAAAACAAAAAAAACCATTAAGAGACTTGGAACATTATAGACATTTTTTCATAATACTACCAAAATATGTTACATAACAGGAAGCCGATAAATTACAACATAAGATGAATCTCTTGCTAATTAGCTTAATATATTAACACATGTTAAACCGTGTCGGAAATCATTGTAGTATTACTTTATGCAAATCCGGTGTTCACACGTTAAGGGCGGGAGCGGTTTGCGCCATTTATTACCGCCTGCCACTGTAATTTAGATTTTAAACAAGTATAGTGTGGAAAGCGGTCTTGCGAGAACGGTTTTTTGTTTCGTTCTGTTTTTTAGTTCTTTTTCATTATTTTCTCTTTTTATGGTAATGGATTTATCTTTTATCAGTTTTGTGCGGAAACTCCTCCTCTTTTTTGTATTATTTATGTTATAATTTCGTGTACAGTTTTTAATATTATTTTTGTTTTATTGTCGATTTTATATCAATAAAAGATATTTGTAGAACCATTTGATAATGGAGGCGATCATTTAAGCAGGGGGACGATATATTGAGTAAATGTGTTCTTTATGACCGTAACAATTTAGTAAAATAAAATTGTAAACTTCCGTTTTTACAATAAAAATTATGTTAGAAAAAATGTTTTCAGGCTCGTTTTAGTGCGTCACGGCCCATATCGGCAAAAGCTGCAAAAGAGCGGCTCTCAGTAATGCGACGTTTGGGTGTCTGGACTTGTTGGTGACCCTTTCAACCACGCTTCACACATAGAAATCCAAGCAATTTAAATCTAGCCTATGGAAGGCCATAGGCCAGCCATTCTTTGAACCAAAACATGTCGACATTGTTCAACAACCAATTTAGAGTAATGTCTGAATGATTGTGGCGTGTTCATATATATTTTTTTTTGGGATTTTCGCCATGATCTAAAACTCAAAAAATATCAAAAATATCTGTTCTTATGTAAATAAAGAATCAGTGTGTAAATTTCTCAGTGATTTTGTGTAATAAATTTACCTAACGAACAACCAAACCAAACCTGAGGCATCCGGCAGCATTGTTTCTTATGGAGCACAAAGGCAGATTGCAGCGTTCAACTCGCTTTGTCCTGGCAGCTTCGGAAAGCATCTGTCTCACTTTAATTGTGTAACACTTGCAGCGGAGGTCCTCTTCGACGATTTCGGATTAACTGCCCTGGATCCTCAAAAATCAGCTCCTGATCCCGTTGAATGATGTCTTGCATACTGATAACACGCTCCTTCTAGTGAGTTTTCCTTGTTGGTGTTGCAAAACCTTAGCTGAACTTCGGAGGCAGATGCGAATTCAACTATGAAATGAACAGATAAGGAATTAAATACCACCAAAGGCATGATTCACGAAATTTTGACAAAGGATTTAAACAAATGGAAAGATTGTGCTCGATTTGTTCACGCCTTAAATAAAGACCATCGCTGCTCGTGATTTTTCAAAAAACAAATATGTGTGCTTCATTATCCTCTGCAATCGCCTGATTTACCTCCGTGTGACTATTTCCTGTTCTCGAAACTCAAACTGAGCATCGAAGAAACGTTCATTTTCCCGAAAAGCGACAAAAAATCTATATTAACATTGGTTAAATGTACCTAGCAGCGTATTGATGTGGAATGGATGTAGTTTGATAAAAAGAAATAAGTGAGGATATGCAGTCTGCATTATAATAATAAAAAAACAAGCCAACTGAAGAACTTGAATATAAAATGAGTGGTCACTTATTTCTTGACGTGCGTTTCACTCAACATGTTAGAATCATGAGGAGGTGATTCAATTTAGATTGAATTCTAATTAGAACTGCTCAATTATAAGTGGATTGAATTGATCATGTTTAAATTCGATCTAGATAAACCATCTACTGATAATGCTAATATGGTTAGTGAAAAGCGTGCCCAGGAATTGAAAACCAATGATTTGGTTTTTTTGTGAGTGTAGTGTTTCACACCAAAGGTTCCACTAAAGGAATTGATTAAAAAACGATGCTGTGTTATATAATTTTACAAATTGTGTAATATAGTTTCCTTTACTCTCCTTAAATCTAATGATTTTTTTCTCTTCGGTAATACATTTCTGTCTAAACTGTCTAAACTACTTTTTTTTCTAATGACTTTAAAACTAGTTTTTTTTTTCCTAATGACTTAGTAATAATATAAATGCTACTAAGTTATCATTTCGAAGTTTAATTCTAACTTCCATTTTACTGGGCTATTGTTAAACTAATCTCATAATCACCAATTTGAAGTCAATATAAATTAGAACCTCCAAATATACTACCATCCCTATTGGTACTTTTATTCTTCTCTTACTGGCCGATTGTTAGATAAAATTATATTTAATATAATATTTTTGTATTTGTTCCATTTAGTCTCGTCTGGATATAAACACCTTAAACCTTTGACATGGTTTATTGTTACCTTTTATAACAAAAGCATTAATGAACATTACTGCTGGTTCACCCCATGCCAGTTCACCATGTACAAATCCTATCCCTTTTAGAGTAATTAATGTATGGTGCAGTACCATTTAAGATCAACCTGTGTTAATTTGACTTGTAGTAAATATAAATGATTCCACTTTTAATAAAAAGAAAATATTACACAGTTGTGAATACCCTACATTTATAGTGAAGGGTCAATAATCAAAGGTGATTTCAAACGACATAAACCAAATGATAGCAACTAGATTCCTATAGAGTGATGAGTTAAGATTATTAAAAAAAACATTTAGGGGGCCTACTTTGCAGGAGAAGAAGAATTTGCAAGAATTCCTGCAAGACAACTTTAGTATTTCAATCAAATTACATAGATCTGCGATGAAAAAGTTTTTTTGCGTAAGTTTATCTGAAATATATGGATTTTGGTGTACTGATTTCGAATATAAACTCCGTTTTTACGTATCACTCCACATTTTTTTATTCACATATACATGCTTATGTATTTTTAAATAAAATAATTAAATATTTCCATCACTTTTAATGCAGTCATCTATTACTCTTTGTACAATTACACATCGTATAGCCATCTTTCTCTTTTTCTCTCTCTAGGTTAATAGTTATACTATAGAGCTTTTCAGACAGTACGAATAAGCCTGTTAAGAATGTACAAGTGAGGTAGTTTAGTTAAAGTTTTGTTTCTTTATAGATCTATGACAATGGCGTCTCGGCATTGTAAAAACAGTCTAGATATATTTTGTTATATTTGTAGACAATATACCTTAGTTAAACAAAGGAGAAATATAACAGACTTTGTAAAAGATTCTTCTTTTGCTTACTTTGGAGTGAGGTTAAGTTAACAAGATAAACAGTGGGTGCCACATAATGTATACTGTTTTGTTTTGAAATATTGAGACACTGTACTTATGAAAAATCAAATTCATTGTCATCAAACAAATCATGCTGAATATTATTATTTTTGTTTGAGCAACGTAACGGGATATAATTCTAAAAACCGCAACAAAATCGTCTATCCTGATGTTTCATCTGTAACAAAGCCAGTTCAGCACGGACCTAAATTACCCATATCTGTTTATAATAAAAATATGAGCTCAGATATACCCCTATCCCAAAATTCAGAACGTAGCGGTCTTCCACGCCGTGGTGAAACCTTTAATCCTATGATTGAACCCCGACCTTTTATACAAAAAGTACTGAATGATTTCGTACGCGATCTTGGATTACCTAAAGATGCAGCGAATCTTCTCAGTTCACTGTTAAAAGAAAAAAATCGTTTGAGTCTGATACATTTTATTGGTATCGACATAGAGAACAAGAATTTATACAATATTCTAAGAAAGAGGATAATTTCGTTTTTTGTTGCAATATTCATGGTTTAGTAAATAAATTTAGCTTCGACTACACAAAAGAATAGAGGCTGTTTATAGATTCTTCGAAAAGAAGCTTGAAAGCTGTTCTTTTACATATTAGAAATAAATATATATCAATACCTATCGCACTTTCAGTTTGTCTCAAAGAAAATTATGCCAACTTGTAAAATGTTCAGGAGAAAATAAATTATCCAAAAGACAGTTTGCTAATTTGTGGTGACTTAAAAATTTTATGCATGTTTCATGGTCAATAATAAGGTTATACAAAATAATAAGAAATGTCCATGTTATATTTGCTAGTGGAAAAATAGAGCGAAGGATTTACATGGGGACAAAATCAAATTTACAGCGTCGGAAAAAATTATGTAGTTGGAGAAAAGAATGTCATTAACCTGAATTTGATCGATCCCATGAACGCATTGCTTCCACCACTACACATCAAAATTGCAGTGATAAAACAATATCGTACGGCATTGCCGAAAGCTGGAGATACTTTTAATTATCTCTGTTCATGTTTTCCCAATTTATCGACTGCAAAATTAAAGGAGGGAATATTCACAGGACCTGACATCAGGAAAATTACAGGACGGATTTTGAGAGTGTCATGAGAAGCTTAGAAAAAAAACCCCGAATTCTTTTTATAATGCCATTTCCAAATTTTTAGGCAACGTTACAGATTCTAATTACAAAAAATAGTCAAAGAAGTGTTGAACAATTATTTTAGAAAGTTCATTTTTTAAATCCTCACAGTGATCATTTTGCAAAAAATCTTGGAGAGTACAGCTAAGAACAAGGTGAACGGTTTCATCAAGATGCTAAAGAGATGGAAAGAAAATATCAAGGCTGTTGGGACGTCAGTATGATGTCAGACTATTGTTGGATGATTCGTAGAGAAACTGATGAAGTCCACTGACGGAAAACAACAAAACGAAGCCTTTCCTCAAAAGAATTGCAATATCTTTGATTCTATTTATTTCTTATTTTTTATTGTTTTTTAATATTGATTAAATAATTAAAACGAATGTAGATAGTTTTATTCCATTTAAGCAGAAATTTACACCTATTTTCCTTTTATTACCAAAGTTTGCGAATTGTGACGTTTGCTAATTGTGACGACTAAATCGTTTTATATTACATTTAGTACTATAATTACGATTATTAACAATTACTATTATTAGTAAAACACTCTCAAAAATTGCGCAGACTTGTTATTTATTGTCCTTTCATATAAAGTATAGATTATAATGAAACAAAATGAATTAAAAATGATGTTGATGATGACTTTATTACCATGCTTAAAATTGGTTCAGGAATATAAATGCACTAAAAGTACAATGCTCTAGATGCGGCTGCAAGGCTGATGAAAGAATGTTTTGATAGCAAGGAAGATATATTAAATAATAAAATCTGTAGAAGAAATGATAAAGGAAAATGCACTGCGATGGTTTAGACATGTATACAGAATGCCTTGCATGAGACTGAACAAGAGATGAACTGAACAAGGGAAAATGGAAAAAACTGAAAGGAACACGAGGGGAGACCACGAAAGAAATGGAACGATGAGATTGACAAGTATCTTAGAGCAGTGGGAGTGGAGAGGGGTTGAGAAACTTGGGAGGGAAAGAGGGGAGTGGAGGAAGAGAGTCACAGGCGATTAAGAAGCCTTTACTCGGCACTGGCAATGGCCGGTAAACGAGTATAGATCATGTTGATGGAAGATATAGTATGCATTTATTAAAAACTATAGATAAAAACTTGGCATTGGATATTTAATTATCGAAAAGAACAAAAAATGGACGAAATGGACGTTTCCTTTATGAATTCTCCCAATCCCATGATTAATATATAGAAGTCCGATCGTTGGCGGTAAGCTTTGTCGCCACGCGTTCACATATCAAGATAAGGAAACATATTAATGCTCGTACTAATTAGCGCGGATAAAGTTCCATCCACCGTAATGAATTCGCTACAAAATGATCATTTGGGAATTTTCGCACTTTGTATCGCACCTCGAATAACATGATTCCAGGTGAAATCTTCTTTCGCTTGGGGCGTGAGAGGTTAGAAAATGAGAGGCAGGGGCGTGCGAACAACTTTAATGAGCTAATGAGGGACTAGTTACGACCAAGTGGTTTAGGGACACGTTAGTAAAATAGGCTGGATATTAATTAAATTCATAGGAGCTAGTTGAAAGATAATTAAATATATAGACCAAGATAAAGTTTAGTTCGCTGATGTTTAGTATGTAGTTAAACCTTTATTTAGTGTACTGTTTCAATTCAGCAAATATACATATGTTTTATTTATTCATTATCACATTTTTAGTTATTTAAAGCATATGCTATTTCCTATATAGGAAATGTTTTGAAGGTGCTATAATATTTCATATGTTCCTATGTTTTCTTTGATATTTTTGTTATCAGCTTCCAATATTCGGCAGGGTCTTTGCAGTAGCATGCAGTCTTGCATTATCGGATAGAACGATGTCTAGAGCAATATATCTTTTCGATTGCATATACAGCAATGAACAGTGAATGTGGATATGTAAAAACAGGTGATAATATTGATAATTTCTCATAATTACGTGCATTCAAGTATATTATGATGTTTTTCACTAGTACAGAATTGATGTACTATATATATATATATATTCTAATCGTTAACAACTTCAGATTGCCAAAATTCATTTGGTCAATATATATATATATATATATATATATATATATATATATATATATATATATATATATATATATATATATATATATATATATATATATATATAATTTTTATCTCTCCTTATGATTTAACGAACAACTGGTATAGTCAGGGCATATGCCGTGCCTTTTTTTACAAATAAGGACTGATTGTGATATGCCGGCTTGTGCCTGAAGAACCCCGCCAAACCCTTCATCACATCGTGGGTGAGTGCCCCCTCACTGCATATGGTAAAGAAATGAACGATTTCTTTGAAGCCACAGACTCCATGTTGGACTGGATCAATGGCCCCGATTTGAAATTTAATGTATTTAATGAGATATATCTTCGGATCTGTATATATATTTTTGTCTTTTACAATTTAATATGTACATGTGTTATCTTTTAATATATATACCTGATGCTGAACTGAAATCCATGTCAGCCATACGCTAAATAAATAAATAAATCGAACAACTTAGTAAAGAGGTTCACATCATCTTTATAATTTGATAACGAGTTGATAGAGAATACTAATTAAAAGCGATATAATAAATAAATTATTTTATTTTCTATTTAACACATTTTTCGTATTGATTTAAGAGTATTATTATGATCTGGAATTGTAGACTGCAGTATATTTTTTTTATTTCATTTTACACATTCACTGATGAAAAAGGTCCAAGAAAATGATAAACATTGTATCACCTATTGTTGATTTAATAATATTAATAGGAACTGCGTATAAAAATAATCCTTCATGCTAGAACATAAAATTTTGCTTGAAAAGATGTCTCAAGAATATTCAACATGGTGGGATAGAAAGAATGTGATATATGTAGGTTAAATTATACTTATCAAATTATTACAGCGAAGTGTTATCAAATATTTCATCCGTTTTTGCAATGTACTAAAGAAAAAGAGCTCTTATGAAGGCCGTTTGAAATGTTATCGACTTGATAGGGAAATGGCGCAAGTATGACCATATAATTATCATATTTAACAAATATGATTATTTTAATGGTATATTGTGAATAGCACAAATAAATTTTGGCATTTTCTGAAAAATGAATAAAATTAAAGTTCTAGCAGTTCTAGCTTGAGTTTGCGGAGTATTTGTATGTTTGGATATGAAAATGCTTTCCATTTCGATGGCTGCCGCGTCGTCACTTCAATTAAAACAGTCGAACACTTCTCAAACAGTAAAAAATATCTTTTATATTGTACTTTATATGTACTTATACACGATTCTGCGAAACCTGAGTTTCTTCAAGCTTTTACTACAATACAGGAAACATGTATTCACTTTTTTGGTGATTTGGTGAATTTGGCTCTCAGCAGTTATTTTAACTTCTAAAGCCTGAAAAATGGCTTGCTGGGCGAATATTCACTTCACAAGTATATTGACAACCTCGTAATGTAAGCTTTACATCAGAATAGCAAAATTAACTAAAGCGTCATCCAAAACAGAACTGGGAGATTTTCTTTTATGTTGTCCATTATCTAGATCTATTCTGTTATGACGTATTACCTCTGCTTTTGCACAAAGCTGATATCGATTTTGATATACAGTTGAAGAAATCAAGTATAACATCCACTGAGTTACAGGCACCTTCAAGTATGTGACTAAATTTGTTAACATAACATTGAGTGGTGTTTTATATCATAACCGGAATAAAAAAAAACCATATAATCACAAATCATAACTGGAAGCCGTGGAAGTCAGCAAATCAATTGACAATTATCATTTCTAGAACGGAAATGTATCGATAATACCTCGTATTTTATTGTTGAACTGATTTGTGTTAATCGGCTTTCATCTGTTACATTCACCTGAACATTTTGTAATTCTCAGAATTTACATAGTTTTTGTTGATAACGGAAATTGGATATATTATGCCGGCAATGATTCTACGATTCAAATCCACGCGTTCGGCTTGGTTTTGCCGGCGTTTTTGTCTACGATTCATCGAGTGAAAGGCGAACAGACCCGCCAAAAGCAAATAATTAGTTTTCGGTCAAATATTTTCGCTGAAAAGCAAAAGGTGTGAAAAAAAGTGGCGGTTCCAAAGGTTTTCCCGTAAAAAAACAGTTTAAGTTTTCTAATTGCTTTCACTACTATTTTCAATTACCCATTTTTTTAAAAATTGGTGGATTTTGGTTAATGTTGTAATAATAAATCAATATTTAGTTAAAAGCTACCTCAGAGATGCAAAGTTTTTTCTCTCTTCCATTGAAAACAGTATATTCTTTGAAATATCTTATCTGCTTCCTTTCAAATTATAAAAAAATTACATTTGTTATAATTAATATATTTGGTATGAAGGCGATTCCATACGTTTCCTGCATTCGAGCAATCCTGCTTAAAAGTGCTGTTAATATTGCTTTCACAGTGTTATATTACATTTTTTGAAATATAAAGTACTGTCAGTATAAAACGCATGCACATAATTCTATAATGGTATATAACATTATAAAAAAAACAAAATTAATTATGAATGAAGAAGAAAAATGAAGAAAATGTGCGCGAAAATGCTTCTGAAAAACCTTTCACACGATTAAAAGGACAATATTAGGGAAACATGTCTTAACCTTTTTAATATTGGTCATTTTAGAAGGCACTCAGGAGTGCAAACTTATACTGAAAACCCATCAGGTATTGACCTATCTCCCCTCCACCTTGTATTCGTTCGAGTAGTGTTTCGAAAAAAAATCTTAGATTTTGTGTTTTCAGGTCATATGGCTACTTTAGGATTAAAGAAGTTTATTGTCATATTTTCCGATGATGAATTGTAGGAGTATATTAAACGCAAATTGCAGCTTATGGCTTTTATAAATACGATCGCTATGACATATCAATATCTTATCGTTGCTATTGGTAAATCTTTTATATAACTATGTCAGCAAGCATAGGTGATGAAAATAAAATGCAAAAAATATTTGCATCTATAAAAATAACTATACGGTGAGCTATACGGCGTATATATATATATATATATATATATATATATATATATATATATATATATTATATATATAATATTATATATATATATATATATATATATATATATATATATATATATATATATATATATATATATATATATATATATATATATAATATTATATATATATTATATATATATATATATATATATATATATATATATATATATATAATATTATATATATTACATATATATATATATATATATATATATATATATATATATATATATATATATATATATATATATATATAATATTATAAATGTGGAAGTGTTTGGATGTTTGTCTTTCAGTCACGCACGAACGGGTGGAAGGCTTCTAATCAAATTTGGCATAGAAGTCGATTATGCCGTGGAATAGGACAATAGGTTTACATAGATATGTATGTATAGGACATATTTTTTGACTTTGACGTTGACATATGTTATAAATTTTTTACCTTTAGATTTTTTTAAGCTAACAGTAATTAATTTCAGAGTTGGTACTGATAATGTAAGTAGTATATATAATGACATAATTAATTGATAAATTAACGATTTATTTTTTTGTACCTTATTAGGTTTTCACTTTTAATGGTATTCCATCAAAATCAACTCCTAAGGGGGGATGCGGGGGCGTAAATTAAAAATATAAGCCCGTTTTCAGTCCTACAGACTTGAAATTTGGCAGGAATGTTCTTCATGCTTCATAGATGTTCGCTAAGGAGGAGGGTTCATAAAAATTAATTCCTAAGGAGGGTTGCGGGGGCGTAAATGCTAAATATACTCCGAAATTTGGGATTCTGTCGTTGTGAAGCCCTCGCAAGTGAAATTCGCGAAATTTATAGAAAAAAAAATCAAATCAAAATAGCAGGCTATGGAATTCTAAAATAAATTTTAATCATAAAAAATCAATTACAACTAAAGTATAAACATATATATATATATATATATATATATATATATATATATATATATATATATATATATATATATATATATATATATATATATATATATATATATATATATATATATATATAGATATATATCTATCATCATCATTCAGCTAATGTCCATCCATTACAGGATGAAGGCCTATTGTATATTACCTATACATCCATATTTTTGAGTTATCAGAATGTATGTTCAGCTTCTATAATTCTTATCATACTCTTTAAATCCTATAATGCTTGATGTATCATAATAAATATAAGTAAAAACAATGAAGTTTTATAGTCCACTGAAAATTTCGAAATTCATGGCAACCAAACAATATTTGCGGTTTTTTTTTGCGTCGAAAGAAAAGTAATTGAAGGTTATAGTTACCTTGTGGAGACTTATTTAGGACGTGCTTCAACCGAAAGAACGTATAAAGAGTGGTTCAAATAGATGAAAACAAGCGATATTTATAGAAATAAACACTATGAACATTGATCAATCTAAACAATTACTGGTCACTGCAAAAGTTTTTGTAAGCAATAATAGCAATATATTTTTTGTTTTTCACATTATTCTTCAATAGCATTAAAACATTTTAAGCCAATTTTTTAAATACATATGTTATCCTTCCAGATTCTACAAAATTTTTGTTTTAAAACACTGCTGAGGCTTTTGTTGATTTTGACTTACTTTGATGTAACGCTCAAAGTAGGATAAATCATGTGACAATGTCATATTTCAAGTTTTTAGCTGCTCAGTTGAACCGTTGGGGCATGTCAAATTACAACAAATGCATTGATATTAATTTTTACTATCAAAAACATATTTCATTGTTTTAAATTGTAATTTTTGTTACACCACCATAACGATTTAAAAATTCAATAATATTAATTAAATAAAGTCACAAATATATATATATATATATATATATATATATATATATATATATATATATATTTATATCCTATATATATAAATATATATATATATATATATATATATATATATATATATATATATATATATATATATATATATATATATATATATATATCTATATATATATATATAGTGGTAGATTTTCTTGGACTGCGTCCAATGAATCCGCCCAATGAAAAATCTAACACTACATACATATATACGCCATCCGACGGGAAGTCTATATATATAGGGGGATATATATATATATATATATATATATATATATATATATATATATATATATATATATATATATATTTTATATATAATATATATATATATATATATATATATATATATATATATATATATATATATATATATATATATATATATATATATATATATATTTTATATATATATATATATATATATATATATATATATATATATATATATATTTATATATATATATATATATATATATATATATATATATATATATATATATATATATATACGAGCGGTCCTGACTGCTACGAGCATGCGCCGTATGATGGCGTGAGTTGTGTGCGATCACGACCCGTCATTAAAATGGCCAGTTAATCTGGTCTGGCCCCGATCGTCTCTCCGACCTGCTTTCCTTGCGTTCGTCTAGAGCTCGGCTGATGACGGCTGAAAGGCTACAAACCGGTCCCGAGAGACACGTGACATCGCATGGTTTACAGTTCGGCGAAGGCAATCGGTGGCACCACGTGGAGAAAGGGTGAAAAATTTCTGTAATATATATATATATATATATATATATATATATATATATATATATATATATATATATATATATATAAATCTTAATTCGAATATTTTAACGGATGGTGGATAATGTCATCATTCCAGATATCAACAACACATTCTTTCTGTGACGGGTCACGACGTTTCACTAAAATATCTTTTGACATTCTCAAATATTGTTGTGTACATCGCATTGTTAAAAGCATTGTTGTGTACATCGCATTGTTAAAAGAGTTAAAAAATTCACAATAAGGACCGACGATTTGATTGCATCAAAAAGCAGTATTTTTTGTCCAGCTGTGAGCTCTATATTACGCAGAAAATGACGTAAGATAAGTCCATTTTATGGTCAAATATATTGCTAAATATATAAAATATGAATTTAATATTACTTTTGCCTACTTTAGTCACTTTTTAAATTATGTGATTATATGGGCAAACAAAATTAGTTCATTCCTATTACATAAACCACTATGAAAACCTTCACTTCCCACATTGATTGTGCACACAACACAAAAGCATTCTAAAGTTTGACCGCAGTATTAAATAACGAAAAAAGTTGAAAAAAAAACATATCGAAATCAGAAAAATCATGATACGAAAGCTACTTATCCTTTCGATCGTATAAAAAGCATGAGAATTTAAAAACTATACGCCGGTTGTTAATTCATTACCGTGTACCTGCACTGGCAACCTTGTAACAATTAATTGACATCGTTCCTTTTTCGGTTTTTATTGTGGCGCGAAAATTCTGTATGGGTATGCGGCCTTCGAGTAAAACGTCGAGTCATATGATATACAGTTTTAGCTAAAGTAAGAATAAAAAATAAAGCAAATTAAAATAATAATAACGGATGCTCTACGTAAGTAAAAAACGTATTAGAACAAAGAATCCACAGATGTGTTACCATGCAATGTAGCTAAATTCAGTTTCTAAGCACATGTGGGGAAATGCTTGGTTTAAATTTAGATTGATATTAAAAATATTTTCTTTATAAATGAATTATCGAAGACCAATGTAAAAGTGGAAAATCATTCCGATGAATGAGTAATGGTTGAAAGGATAAAAGAAAGATCAGTTAACTAATTCCCTTGTCGAAAATGATGACAATATAATGAAACATCAAGCGATAAGGAAGGAAAATATGCAATTTAAAATCTCAAAAATATTAAGAAATCTGAAGAAAATGATATTGTGACAGAAAAGTGGGAGAACAGCTGCAAAAAAACACATGATTTTATCGAAAAAAATATAGAATAAAGAAGAATGGCCTGTAGAATGGTCAAAAACACTGAAATATACATAATATAAAAAAATATTAACAAATCTGTGAGAATTATAGAAATATTGCTTTAATGGGTATATGTAGCACAAGTAATAAGAAACATACTTTAGAACATGTATTCTGACAGGATCTAGGAGGATATCAATACGGATTTATGAACAACAAATCAATAAAAATATTCCAAACTACACGCTACGAATACAAAATAAGTCTTTATACCTTGTCATGGCATAGGCTTTAATCATGCCTACGACAGGATTGAAATAAAAAAAAATTAACCCTGGTCTGAATTGCTTAAGCATATTCGTGGAATTAATGAGACCGATAAAAATTACCCTGAACATTATAAAATAACTATGAAGTGGTATGAAAGGAATATAAGTTCGGGGAGTTTTAAGTCAATAGGGAACCTCTAAAAACCCTATAATAAAAGTATTGTTTAACCTGAAAGTCATAATAAGAGCAAAAGTGTGGAGAATAGTGGGAAGGAGATGCGGCAAAAGAATGGAGAGGGTTAAAAAAATAATAAAGAAATGAAAAGGCTTTATAAAGAACTTTAGCATCCACATGAAGGCACAAGGAATATGATGACTGGGGCGTCGAATGGTTTGGAAGAGGGATGACACCAAAATTAGTCCTCTACACAGGCCCTATCGACAAAAAAGTTGGAGACTTAGAAAGATGTAGCATTGTAATATAATGGAAAATAAAACAGATATCAGAAATTGAAAAACGTGCTAAATAAAGAAGGATGAAGAAACATTATGTAAGAATTCAAACACACAATAAGAATGAAAAGACAGAAACATATTAATGTAATACCGATGAGGTAAAAAAGCTCCTAATAACATAAAATAGCTCAATTAGTAATTCATATATTTATAAATAGTCAAATGATATACATGTGATGGTGTTGAGAAATGATAAATCATAAAACATTTGTGTTTATAAATGAAAAAATTTTTTTTTATTTTTATTGTTTATGTTCTTTATTTTCATTTTGTTTAATTTGATTATTTGATGGTAGTTGTCTAACCGAGTGTAATAATGATGAAAGCTAGAAGCCTACCCAATAACACGTAACTAAACAATTTTAAAAAGAGTCAAGGCTCTGAATGACCAAGTAAAACTACCGGGCCAAAATATAGGACACTTGGTTGTTTAATATACTCTATATTAATTAATCTATAGTTTACTCAATTATTATTTCTATTTAAGAATTTTCATCATTTATTTTTTTCCACTTGTTTTATTTTTATTTTAACGGTTCTCCTCAGTTGTAACGTATTATATTTTCATTATGTTTTCTCTATTTCTCATTAGACATTTCGTATTTCATTTTCAGGGGTGAGCAGAATTATAAGATTTAGTTGCAGGAAATGTACAAGCCATTCTAAAATATTTATCCTGTTTTCTTCAAGGCACCTAATTTTCTGAGCAGAGGTGTAAAGTGGTGCCTAGATGGCGCAAAAGTGTCCCATTTAAAAACTAAATCCCTTGCAATATAGGATGTAACAGCGTTTTCCTAACTGAGGCAAGTAAAACTTTTCAAGTGCCTCATTACGGAGATACCTTTCATGAATCATTTGTAGATTTTTCGTGTGGTAGTAACCTGCAGTTTGTTTATTAATAAATCAATTTAAGAAACAAATCCAATTATTAAAAACGTCATCATCGACTTCTATGCAACATTTTCATATGCATCTTCAAAATTTAATAAGGCACTACTGTATTCTAACCTCAGATGAAAACCACAATGGTTCATCTATTGAAGTTATTGAATTTTGTTTGGATGCATGTGGAGATCTTGTTTTAAAATAGGCTGCAGGAACCGTCGGTCTTTATTACATGATGAAAAAAATAATCAAATTACAAATCATTTAAAAAAACTAAAAGGTTTCTAAAATTGTTTAGTCTATGGTATATGATTACCGAAGCTTATTACTTTGTAGCATGTCGTTATTCTTAATTACTGATTGATATATTCTTGGCATGGAGTCGATTAGATATCGGTATGCTTCTACAGGCATTGAAAACCAAGCTGTCTGAATTTCTTACCACAATGTTTTTTTGTGTGCTATTTTTTTTTACTAGCACTTATTTTATATTTTATATATATTTTGTGTTTTACAATTTAATCTATTTATGTGTCCATGATTCAAATCCATGTAAGCCATACGCTAAATAAATTAAACTAGCAAGATATCGTTTTTTTCTAAAGGTTCTCGATAGCATTTAGATCCGGAGACTGGGACTTTAATATGTTTCCTCTCGAACCACTGGTTTACCACAGGAGCTGTATGTTTGGAATCATTGTGTTGTTGGTAGACCCCCTATAAAGGCATATCCTCTACAGGGTAAGGTAGCATAATTGTTTCTAAAATTCCTAAGTAAATTTTTTTAGTAATATTTTCCTCTATCCAATATATTGAAACTACGCCGTTATATGAAAAGCACCCCCATACTTTAATGTTAACACCATCATGCTTCGCTGTACTCAAAGTGTTACGTGAATTGAATTCTTGATTAATACGTCTTCTTACATGCAATTTGCCATCAGAATCAAATAAATTAATTTTCGTTATCGCAAAAAATAATGTGTTTAGTTAGTTCAGTTATGTTGGAAATCTTCGTTAGTTTCTTTTTGGAAATTTTAACCGCTGCTTTATATTCTGTATACTTAAATACCTACCTTCATGGATAATACATAGATCAAGATTTAATTTTATAACGACGGGAGTAGCAAAAGGATCCTTTAAAACTTTGCGCACAATACGATTATCCATTTTTTTACTCGTTTTTCTTAGACGGCATTTTTTCTGATTGTTTTTTGGGTTACAAATAATTCTTACAGAATTTCAGCAATTATAAAAGGTGACTGTTTGGTTGCATTTTTAATAGATGTATAAGATTAGGGTTGAATTGTCAATTACAAAATTAAATGCTTTTCTTCAGCAGTCGTATTTAACACGGCCCATGTTTATTTTAATATAGTGGGAAACGGACTAACTTTTGCTATATCGAGAATTGGTACACGATAATATGTATAAAATTAGTACACTCTTACTGAACCATTAGGAGGAAATAAATTCTTTAAGAAGATAAGAAGCAATAAAATGCGCTCGTTATATTGAAAGCAATATATTTCAAGGTCAGTTGATATTAACAATTTCATTTCGCTGACGCGCTTAAACTAAAACTACAATTTTCATGAAGAGAGGTACTGTTCAAACAATAATGAAGACCAAGAGAAAAAAATAAATAAGCGATACATATCAGACCACGTGTTTTATAGACTAAACTAATTTCATTTCGGAACGGCATTGACGCGTCGTAAAAGCCGAGGCAATTTGTTGTATCAAGATAGGACGAGCACTTGCTTCTAATTATTACAAAAGATGTTCTCATGAGTCAAATTATGAGAAATTAAGTGGCTTTAGATTGATAAAAAAATAAGGACAGAAGGACAATAGAATTGTAATGAAAGGAGTTTTCGCTGTTCATACAGACAGAGAATTACTGTTAAGTTAAAAAGTAGTATTAAAGTTAAAAAGATAAGTTAAATAATAGTATTATTATTATTTAAAATTAATGTCCGTATTTAGATTTGAAAATAAATTGCGAAAATATACACAAAATTATTGAGGTATTGAATTAGTTTATCGATCTTGATTATTTTACCCAGTGATACATATGTTTCTAAATTGATTTATATACTGTTTTTATACTATTTATTTTACTAATATACTATTTATATACTATTATATACTTTATATACTATATACTATTTATATACTATATACTTTATATACTATTTATATACTAAATTGATTTATATACTTTATATACTTTATTGATATATTAACTGCATACCATATCTTGGACAAAAAACTAATACCCGTTTTTGTTGTTCACCTTTATATTTCTCTATGCAATTGCCATGTTGTGAGATATTTGTCGTATGCCGCTAAGTATTATTCTTGCGGTTCTATTAAAAGTGTTTAATGCTACGAGTTCTTCAAATGTCACATATACCATACCTATCTTGAGCCGATTCGGAATTAAAAAATATTTTTTAAGAAATTATAAGATAACATAGAAGAAACATTCCTGAATATAAAAACATTTTTTTTACCACCAGCATAACTAGATACCTGAATCGATAAATGCGGTTCTTTAATAGGTTACTTTAGGGTAATATGACATGAGAATTAATTTATCGCATACAGGGCGTTTTTGATACAACTTAAAAATTCATGTTATGTAGAAATTTTAAATATAACACTATGTATTTTATAGTGGAGCAGAAAAGAGCAATAAAGTATGTATCTAAAAGTGTTAAGTAATGATAAACCTATTTTTAGCGGATTTAGGAGATTACCCAAATTTGAAAAAGGACGAGCAATTAACATGAAAGAAGCAAGTTTAAATTTCCGTAAAATAATGATACGCTTGGACATTGCTGGTTCTATTGTTAAAAGGACGTAGATAAGATAGTTTGGGGATCGGAGTTGTGTACTGAAATTAGGTTTTGGTTATCCTAGAAGTATCCAATGAGTTGACGAACTACATCTTAAACTCCTTGCAGTATGAAATTGATATAAAAATATTCAGCAAGTGCGTGATTTTATTGCTTCAACTACAGATGGTGCTGTTTCAAAGATGACTAGTGCATGCTTGTCGTCCTTATTTTGTGTTTTTTACGTAGATGCGCTGCTTAGAAAGGTTCCGAACTAGAAATTATTGGAACTTGGATGAACACTCAGTTTGCTTTAAAAATTAATCCAGTTATCCTTTAATAGGTCATGATAGATGTAGAAGGGAAGAATGTTTTCGGAGTGAAAGAGTAAGTAAGGTAAGTAAACGAAATATTGCCTTCCGTCGTTAGGGTGTATTTGTGTATTTATCTGTAAGCTCATCCAAATCTCATCTATCAGCAATTTAACGCTAAAAAGTTCATCAAACCGTGCAATTTTTAGAAGAGTTTTTAAATAGTTTGCAAAATTTCCAGGTTTATTATCGATTTTTACACCGAACATGTATGCGTTAGTATTGGTCTGACTGTTAAGTGATTGACCTATTCGTAAGCAACATTAAACGAATTTGAAGTATATGTAAAAAGCGCGAAGACATGAAGTATTTAAGAGAATTACGATAAGTATTGCCGTACAAATTTGTAATTTTTTTAAATATTGCCATCTACTGACAAACTTAATATAACATAAATTATATTCTAGTTAAATATATTGGCATTTAGAGCACTTATTGCTAAATTTTGAAAAAAAAAACTAGGTGAACCCTATAAGTATAGGAGAGCAAAGTGTAGATAAGTTCTATTTATAAATGTGATGCTTTATTAGTTTCGAAAGCATACCACTGTCGCAAATGCTATTAATGCAATATTATGCCGTTTATACATTAATGGCATGGCTGCTGATTTAAAAAATTTAAGAACGTTAATTTCAATCTTTTGTTCGTAAAAAATCTGTGAGTTTTATAAGGATCTGTTGTTGGCTGGAATTGAAGCTGATCCGAAGCAAACCATTCAGGAATTAGTCACAAATCTTAAAATTTTATGCTTTACAACACAACGGTGTAAAATAAATGACCAAAGTGAAAAGCGAAGGAATGTGGATGCCATATATATTTTCAGTTGAAAATAAAATTTGACGTCTAACCATCTGCAATACATTTTCCAGATCCTTTTATCACTAAGATCTTATCACTCCCAGATCTTTTTATTCACTAAATTGTTATTGGAGATGAAAAGTGAATTATATAAAGCAATTTACATAATTCATACATTGACATAATGTATAATTCTGTGTTGTAATATAATAATGTGTAATTCTGCAGCATGACAACCTCATAATTGCAGAATCATCCAAGAAAAATTGAAGAATTAAACTGGGAAGTACTGCCTCACTCACTGTATTTTTTAATGATGTACCGATAGATTGCATCTTTTCAGATATACAGAACATTTTCTTCCTGGAAAAAATGTTTTACTGCGACATATTTCAAAACTGCTCACGAAGAAAAATTTACGTGAAAATCACCCTCATTTTGCAAATTGGGGAGGGAATGTTTGAGAAAAACTCATTTTTTAAATATGGAGTGAAAGTCCTCTTTCGGATGCTTTATCATTCCATAAAACATACGTCATGGTACATACAAATTGTAAAATTAATAATCACTGGTAAATAAACAAGTTAATATTAATTCTAACCAGGCCACAACAGACCTAGAATGTCCCATGTTAAATGTTAGAGATGAAATATATAAAAAATCGCTTTATTTTTTGGAATATCACAAAACAAAAGAGATATTGATCTTATCGACGTTAACAGAAGAAACAAGGAAACTACTTTTAAAAGTATTTAAGTAAAAATACCGATAAATATGTCATTTCTGATTGTTGTTCAGAGATGAGAGAGATGAAATGTCTTACAATATTATAAAGCAATTCCTATACAATTAATTGACGGGTTCAAATTTTATTTCATGAAAATCCATTATAAATTACTTTAAAATAAAACTACAATTTTATACAATTTTCATAGAATTATATTATTCTGACATGATTCGCCAACACAGTGGCTTCTGCAGATGTTGAGTATAAACTTTATACTCAAAAGTATCATAACATTTTATACTCAACGTCTGAAGAAGCCACTGTGTTGGCGAAACATGGCAGAATAATATAATTCAGTAAAAATTATATAAAACTGTAGTTTTATTTTAAAGCAATTCATATACTGTAAACGAAGTTCCATAAAAGTTATAACGCTACAATTGGAAAGTGGTTTTCACATTAAAAACAAAACCTTGATTTGCATAAATACATATCAGAATGCCGACATCTTCGAGAACGACTAGTAAATATAGATTGCTGCTAATGCTGGAATACGGCATCCGAAAGCTAACAAACGGCAATAGATTATCCAAAGAACACGAAATTCTCGACCAAAGTTCGATGGCATACGGTCCAAATTGCGGCCGTTCAGCCCCGAGGCTTTCCAGCATTTGCGTTTGACGTTTGCGTTATTAAATACCCACATGTGGTCAGATAGTTCGAGATTCGTCGGCCATTATAATTGTAAATATGTCTCGCTATGGGATACGGTTTATGTATGTCGTTTTGATACCGGCATAGGGTAAATAGAATTATGTGGGGGATTTCCTTCGCGAATTGCCGAAATATCCACCCCGTGTTACCAAACACTAGTTTTGTATTTCATAATGTATATTGAATAATTATATATGTATATATATATATATATATATATATATATATATATATATATATATATATATATATATATATATATATATATATATACATACATACATATATATATATATATATATATATATATATATATATATATATATATATATATATATATATATATATATATATATATATATGGTTATACCAGTTCTGGAAAAAATAAGAAAGAAATCCATATTACCCTGTTAAATGATAATAGGCATATTTTTGAAAATACTGAAATTCGATACCCTTGGCTATATCTTTAGGCACTGAGATCACAAATTTCCCAAAATTTCCCAAATCACAATGAAAGTTGTTAATTTATAACAAAAAGTGTTATTGAGTCGTGGTTTAAAAAATGTCAGCTACACTTCATCTTTAAAAAAAAATGTATTACACTATCCTATGCAAGTTATTTCAAAAAATTACCCATTTAGTCAAGATTTCAAAATGGTACAACAATTGGCACTTTTCTTTCCATAAAAAATATTATTGCTTATTTTTTTTTGCAAAAGGACCACATTTTATAAAACTATACTAATGTTAAAAAATACTTTTATGTGCTCAAAAAATTTTACCATTTTAAGTGACATGGACAGATGTGATAGAGTAAGATATATAGTGACGCTGTTCGACGACAAATTAGAGAGAGACAGTTTGACATTCAACTGTAAGATGATCCATTTAGTGAAGATTTCAAAATGATACAATTGGCATTTTTCTTTCCACAAAAAATACTATTGCCTTTTTTGCAAAAGAACCTTATTTCAAAAAAACTCAACTCAAAGGCAATGTGTATGAGTCAAATTAGTTTTGGTCAATTTTGTTATTAAGATAATACTTCATTAAAATAAAATGAAAATAATCAATTTAATTATTTTATTTATCACATTATTTTCCTTTAAAACTAAAGCAAATGCTCAAATTGTTTGCCTTCGGCTTAAATACATGCCCAGCATCGCCTCAGAAAAAATATTTTCACCTGTCTTGCGAATCTCCTTGCATTTATTTCTTCTGCTATTTCAAGAATTCTGTGACGCAGTTCGGCTAAATTTTATATTGGTTTTGAATACACTTTTTCTTTTATGCAGCCCTAGTAAAAGAAATCAAGGGGGTTTAGGTTCGGAGAACTAGGAGGCCACTCAATTGAACGACGGTGCCCAATCCACCTTTCGGGATTCTCTCTGTTCAAATAATCTTGTACAGGACGAGCATAATGCGCTGGGCCAGTATCTTGTTGAAACAACATTTCTCTGTAGATATTGAGTGGTACATCATCTAACAAAGTCTGCAAATCGTTTTGAATAAAATCCAAGTAGTTGGCGCCATTGAAAGTTTCATGCAGCTCAAATGGTCCAATTATTTGTCCGTTTAAAATTCCGGTCTTCATTTTAACTTTAAATTGGGACTGTGTTCAGTCTTTAAATGCGGGTTTTCGGTGTGCCAACTATGTAAGTTATACATGTCTTTTTAAACGTCAATTGGTCAATCCATAAAGTTTTGTTTAGAAATTGCGATTCTTCACGTTTTCTCGTCAACATTGTCCTGCAAACACTCGCCTAGTTACGAGGTAGCAAACAGCCTAACCATCTATCTCATTCTATCATATCTGTCCATCTAACTTACACTGGTAAAGTCCATTTTTGAGCACACAAAAGTATATTTTATCATGGTATGAGTTTTTTGAAATGTGGTTCTTTTGCAAAATAATAGACAATAATATTTTTTGTGGAAAGAAAAGTGTCAATTGTTGCACCATTTTGATATCTCGACTAAATGGACTACCTTTAGAAATAACTTCAATTATTCAATGAATTTTTTTTACTAAATTAACAATGTTCATTGTTTGATTTGTAACTGCCATTAATAGGATCACGTTATAAAAAATAATACTGAAAAATTGGGAAATTTGTATACTGAAAAATTCGGAAACACCTAAAGATATAGCCTAGGCTGTCGAATTTCAAGATTTTCAAAAATATGCCTATTATCACTTAACACTGTTACTTGGATTGTTTGTCTTATTTTTGCCTGAACTGGTTTAACCTGGCCTTTCACCTAGCATCCGCTTGATTTTGAATTTCGGGACACCCTGTATAATGTATCAGATATAAAAATTAATGTTCTTTAATTTTTAAGTTACTGAAGAAATAATACACTACAAGAAATCAAACTCAACAGGCGGCTGGCAGTCTAACTGTTCCATAAACAATATTAAAAATATTTAGTATTTTAAATTCTGGAGCACCATTCGTGCTTGAGGAAACTGGCGTACTGGCGAGTTGAATATTTTTCTAAAACAAACAGAATCAAATATTTTGGCGAAATAGAATGACTTTTCGAAAGGTAGAAGGAATATATCAAAAGGGCGTGTACCGGTGATAAAAAGATCAATTTTAAGAACTATAATGTCCTCAACTGAATGCATGGCCCTTACTTTTCATCGACTGCAGAACCTGTTTAAATCAGATTGTTTTCCGTCGTATAGATATTTTTAAGGGCCATCTTTGAGGTTCTAAACGACGTATAATATACGAGGGTACTGTGAATATTACCTGAAAAATCAATTGTAGTACATTAGAGGCACTGCCTCCTTTTAACTTTTTAATTGAAAAAATAATGCGGAAGCTTAGGCTATGATTTGTGCGGCTATCTGAGTTAATGCTATTTCGTGCAGTATTTTTAAGAAGTGATTCCAACAATACCGAACTGAAAATTTTAATTGAAATGATGCAAAATGTGCGAGAGAGTCAAAAAAGTGGAGAATAAAGCATTGGAAATACTGCAGGAAGAAAATCTTTATAGTACACTGCTAGAGCTCAGACAGGAACGTGAAATAACTGAAAGCCATTTCTTAGTCCAAATTTTTAGACAACCTAGAGAAAATTCTAGGTTAATCGTTGTGTCTCTTATGAAATCACAGTCGAGAATACGAGATAAGAGTTGTAACTGCCTTCATCGGGATTAAAAATAGAGATTTTTAAATCGTGTGTTAATCCTGGTGAGTCATCAAACAGGACAGCAAAACCAAATATCCACGCCAAAAAGGTATTGTTGTGTATATAGAGGGATCAGTTATGCGTCGTGTAATATGAGTTACTCCAATCTGGTCAAACAGTCACTGATAACCATTATCAACTGATTTGCGTTAGTGCCGCTCTGTTTATACATTATATTTTACCTTATACTGGCAAGCGAAGTTATTTTGCTTCAGGACAACGCACCATCAGATACTGCAAAAATGACTCTGGAAACAATCAACAAGTAAAGCTGGGAGATTTATTCAGCGTATTCTTCAGATTTGGCCTCTACGGATTTTATCTTTTCCCATCCTTATAACATCACCTGTATGGTACTGCTTCACATCATATGAAAACCACTAAGTTTATTTTTTTAATTATCATTTACTTGAAAAGTAGCGAAGGTATATAGAAAGTGAGGGAGATTACTTCGGAGATTAAATTTATATGACTTTTTTCATAAAGAAATGTCAAAGATGATACAACAAATTGCAGACATAAATTGACGATCATACTGGCCGCACAATGCACCACACTCAAAGTATTATCTTAATTACTGCACGTCACAACTGGAAGATGTTAAGTCATCGTACTTTAAAAGGAGTGTTAGACGTTTTGGCGAATGTAGTGAAACATTACACCTTTCAGTAAGACTGAAGACGCATCATATGTTGTTGTGCTTCTACTCGAAAAGAAAATATAACAATATTGCCAGATCGAACGCTATGCCGCCTATCTCATTACTTTATTTACACACCTCGTATCTTCTATTTATAGTCAGAGGAGATACTTTTAAATTCAACAAAAGTTCGTTAAATTTGATTCATATTTGGAATTAATTTAATTTGTGTCGATACCTTTTGATATAAATTTTTTTTGGATTGCTATATTGATTTATATGTTTTATCAGCACATATTTTTTTGTAAGAAGCATTGTAACTGTGAAGAAAGCAATAATCCTATTCTATTGGTTTGTCATTATCTGAGAAATATTGCCTCACACAACAATTTAATGATCTCCAATTAAATTATAAATAACTTTATATACGAGGTACTCTAAAATAGAATCCCCGAATAAATAAATGTATCCGGAATAATAAATAAAAACAAATATTTATTATTGAAAATGGTTTTATTGTTTTTCAACATATACTCCGTGATCATCTACATGCTTTTGAAAACGTCTGAATCAATTTTCCTAGCACTTGTTCCATTCCGATCGAGGTATGCATTTTGAATGTTAAAATGGCGTTCATACTGGCCGCAAAATGCGTTAAAAAATTTGGCTATAGCCAAATATCCATTTATTCCAAAAAAAAATAGGAGATCATGAGTATATTTACTTTCAGGCTCATACGCATAAATCAAAGATTTATCGCCTGTGCAGATATTATACATGGCTTTTGACGAACCACGATTGTATTTTTTGAGTATTTATTTGCACTAATACACACAAGCTTTTTTTGAGCGATTCTCACATTATGCGGAATCCAATGGGCACAAATAGCTTTCACGATTAAATGTTCATGTAAAATTTTGTGTGTGCCTATCGTACTAATGCCCAGGGATGCCTCAATCTCACGGTATGTCGTGTTTTCTGACACAACAACCGTTTTTTGAGGACCTTCGATAAATTCCTTCGTAACTGGACGATTATAATCACTAAACCAATGATATTCAGTAGTTTTAGATGGTGCTTCATCGCCAAAAGTCGAAATCAGTTAATCGATGTACTGTTGTTTAGATAATCCACGTCGAAAGCGGTAGTAATCATCGGACGAAAATTCTCACGAGTTAATTCCATTTTTTAACTAAGCTGAAACTTTCAAGGTTTTTGGCCCAGGTTTTGGATGGAGCCTTTTGCATATAACAAAAATATAATTAATAATATACAAACTTTGACAGGGTATCTGAGAAACGATAAATAGTATTTGAAAACAACATATAATATTTAAATAATTAAGTCATCTTCAAGCAGCTATGATTTACTTTTATAACTTTGCGAGCAATGTTCTTGCATTGTTTTCTATTCCTCTTGCATATTCTTGCATTGTTTTCTATTTCTATTCCTGTGTTTGTTTCTGCTTTTTATTATTCATATTTGAACAATATCTCTCTCCATAAATACAATAACTTAAATTCTACCAAGGGTAGTGACGTGTGTATATATATACTCTTTAAACCAAAATATGTCAACGTTAGCCAGGTGAACGATGCAGTGAAACAAAACTTGATAGAACACGTTGCTTGAAATTGTTGTCACTCATTTTCAGAACCCAATACAAACATTCGGTTCACGAAAATAATTGCTAGGGACCATCCAGTAACTTTATGGAGTTCAAATTCGTATTGAAAGTGCATCAGATGTTCGCCTGCCTCCCCTCCAAAGCGAAAAATAATAGTGTTATAGATACCAAATTTTTGAGTGCGTTGTCTTCTAACGACATCGATATATTAAATTACTCGAAAGTTTTTTCCCGATCGAAACAGTATCTCATGAATTCACTATGAATAAACATTTCTACTACTTTCTTACAAGAAATGTTCTTCTGAAATTAACAAAATTATTTTCCAAGAATATTGTGGAATAATCAAGAAATAAAGAAAAGTATTTTTGCCATTAGCATGAAGAAATATAACCATATACAAAAACTTATGTAATAAGTGTGAGATTTGCAGTCAAGCTTGACTTAAGAATTCTTATAAAATCTTATAAACATACACATCTAGACCAGAAGTAATATATTTTCTGATCTGATCTGGTAGATGATACAAGGAGAACGTATCGCTGTAATGGCCAGATAGAATTACTAACATAAACATACTTAAAGTGTTATTACGGTACCTTGAGACGGAGTTCTGCTGCTATTAAGTTGTCGGCCGATCGGGACGGTACATAAATCTAAATTTTGAAAATAATTAGGCCTTTTTCCAGACCGATTTGCCTCCGCAATGAAATGCGACCATCAATTATTCACCGCCACAATAAATAAGTTTATGGCGAGGTTTTGCACATATGCCTAGTTCCCATGATTCGTCTTTAGGTACGTTTACATCGTCATGTTTAATCATTATTCATTTTACTTTCTATTTATTTGAAAACATATCGTATTTTTTGTTTTTTTCTGTTTTTAAGCAAATTTCTGAATTAAATAGCAAAGCGTAATTTATCCTTTATCTAGTTATTCTGAGATAACTTACTTCTTCACACTCAAAGTATTTATCTTAATTTTTTCAAACTGTTTCTAGGTTGTAACCATCTAAATTAAATTTGAAATATGCACAATATTAATTAATTTTGCTGCACTTATATTTCTAAAAGTCATACACAAGTAAAAACTGCATATTTAATATTTATCCATATCTGAACTACATGTTTTATTTTAAGTGAAAACATACATCCAATGTTTATGAGAACCTACAAGGATAGAGTTAAAAGATACCTTATAAATGAAATATTGTTTTTCTTTATCGAAAATCAATTCATTTTTCAATGTAGTTTCCTTTAGTTCGATATACTTTACCCAATGATTTTTCAACTTTTTTGTGCCTTCAGAAAAGTACGGCTTGGAAAATAAATCGCTTTTTCGCCAACGATCTCCTTAATTGATGTAATTAATTTTTTGAGTCGGAGAGAGCTAAGTATGGAGAATAGACTGGATGCGGTTCAATTCGTAGCGGACATTGACCAATTTTGCTGTCGCAATGGCAAACGAATAGGCGGGTGCATTATTGTAATGAAACAGTACTTTTTTCTTTGCCAAATATGGTCTTTTTTATCAACACTTTGTGAAATTTGACCAATAATATAGACTACACTACAGATAATAATTTGACTATTTTCCAAATAGTCGATAGAGAGAATGTCTTGCGAATCTGAGGTAGTGGCCATCCCACATAAGGTAAACATATGTGTAAACGCCCTTAAACAATTATTTTCTACTGATGTTAACTGCAGATAACGGGACATTCTTTGGCCAGCAAGAGCCCCAGATTTAACTGCATGGTACATTGATTTTTAATTAAGAGATTATTTGAAGAGGCAAGGTCTATGAATTCAACAAGAAATAAGCTTAATTTCAGGTGCCATATTTGGAAGATGGTAGAGTGTTTGAGTGTTTAGTTTTAGTGTAGAGGTGAAGGTACCGGGTGTTTGTTTTTCTATGTTTATCATATATATATATATATATATATATATATATATATATATATATATATATATATATATATATATATATATATATATATTATATATATATATATATATATATTTATATATTATATATATATTTATATATATATATATATATATAAACCCTGCTATCATTTCTGCACCATTTCACGAATAGGTTAATTGAGCGTCACCAAAAAGGAGTACTGCTAGAGTGTTCAAATAAAAAATATATTGTTTTAAAAGGTCTTTCTGAACTATTCTATACAAAAAATATATTTATTTTTCAATATTAAAAATTTTTACGAAAAAACCATCCATACTATATATACACACCCTTTCAATGAAACATCTTTTCTGAGTCCTGTATATAACGTGTTCAGATAAGCGCCAATTTGACGTCCTCTTAGAAGTATATTTTTCATTTTATCCACTATTGTGCGTCCGCAATGTTGCCAGTTCCACTATCTGTTGTATTTTGTGGTTACTGTATATAATATTACATACATACGCGTATCTGGCGTCCGGTTTGTATATTAATTACACCTTATCGCTTATATGACGTCCTTTTCTTCCAAATAACTGTAATATTATTTTAAAAGATATTTGACCCTGAAGAATTTGTCAAGGAGGCGCCGCAAGATTTATATATCCGAAAATAACCGAACGAATCCGAATTGAAGGCTGAAATAAGACCGAATTAAGACCATCTGCATATTACATGCATTTTGGTTTTGTAATACAGGGTGATAAATTTATTATCGTGAACGGATTTTTATTAATTTTTGTTAAGTTAATTATAACTAATTAAATTAATGTTAATACTAAATTAATATTATAAATTAATTAAAAAACATTTGTAAAAGTAGATTTTGAAGCCAAAACGCTACATATACTATATATAAATTATACATTTGTAATACAGAATATTTTGTTAAGTTTATTATCAGCCAGATATACTTTTTCCAGGCTATTATTTTGACATATTTATAATTTAATTTTGATATATAAATAAAGGTGGGTTTTAAAGGCAAAGGGCAAAGGCTAGCCACTAAGGCCTAAATATTGTCCCAGAACCAAGATTTATATTGAAGATTTTGGATCATATAGTAGATTACCATGGGATTATAGTAGATTATGGGCCCATAAATATAGCTGAAGATCCGGTATTTGCTTTACAAAAGGGTTGATTACTAGCAAAACATTTAGTAAGAACCACTCAAAAGCTATATCGATATACTGAGAAACTGATGAAACTCTGGTTTATCTTTGAATTTGGTTGTTGCCAAAGAACAATATCGAATTAGAAGCCACATGCAATGTCTAATTGCTTTTGAAAACCAAATTCCATCAGTAATGTGATGGAAATTAGATGTTCGTAAAAAATGCGGATTGAGCTGTTAGTCGCACAAAGATACTATCTCTCTCGAAAGTCTGACGAATTTTTGCTGGCTTGATTTTTGAAAGCATGGCTACTTTGTGGACGGACGAATATATAGCGCAAAAGCCGAATTTTTAAGGATAATCTTATTGATGTGCGCACAGTCGTTGATAAGACAGGGAAGCGCTTTGTTGACTATCATATCATGGATAGGGAATTGATGAGGCTGAAAGGACTGTAATCCGAAGAGAAGTTTTAGTTTCCCTTCTTTAGAAGCGGTAAATGCGTTAATGAGTTTTGTAAATATTGCGTTATGAAAAGAAGTTGACGATATTTCTGACCTCAGTGACATGCCTGGATCTGAAACCACGTTATCTTCGCGCATTTTTTGGATCATTTCATGGTCAGTGATGATGGTGACCATTATCTGATTTTAGGGGAGAATATCTTTAAAGAATTTTCATACAGTTGATCTGAGAGCTTGATGTGATCAGATAAAAAAGAAACACTTCCCAATTTTCATCTTTATCTAGTCGAAATCTGAGCAAATGTTTAAATATATACTGACATCGAGAATTATTAGGGCCTAATGAGTTTAGTTTTTTTTTTCTTTTTACACTAAACTAAATATTTCAACAGTTCAAAGGAATGTTTAATACTGGAGGATATGTTTCCATTAAAATATTGCCCTTTTATATTAATTATAAGTTACGTACAATATACGAATGCCCTTATTAATCTATTCATATGTAAGCTGAAAAAAGGACATTTTATAACCCAATACCTTTACCTAAAAATATTTATATATATAAAATTTAACAAACATGTCTAATTGGGGTCATTAAAAGATGATTGTAACATTTCATGATGAAAGTATTCTTAGTGTTTATTTAGTTTTTTATGGAATTATTAGGGAAGGAAGCTGGATATGATTAAAAATGTACCTGTAATACCAATAAAAGTTTATTTATCAACTATAATACCTATATAATGAACTATTTGCTAAGTATTTTTTCTGTATTCATTTTGAATATATACCTTAATTTGTGGCCATGTTTTGTTATCGAATATTCCAGGATGTAATATTTTAAGTTCATCTATTTCACCCTTTTTAGGGGGAATTTTATTTTTAATGTGATTTTCAAAATATAACACTACTGTTTGTTTTTGTTCGGTAGTCCAACGTATTAACTTTCTTTTCCTCTTTCTCTCGGTTACTCTAGGATCTTCAGTAGCTTCAATTTTATCATCAACGCTTTCTAGTAAGTCCATATGCATTTCATCTTCTTTCAACTCAGATTCGCTTTCGCTATCAATACTTCCATCATCGATAGTTAAAATATCGTCTTGTAGATCTATGTCTATTTCATCCAAGCTCTTACCCTTATAAGAACCTGCTTCACCTTTTTCCATTAACATCAATAGTTTGGAAATTTTGGCCGTCTGATATACATCATCAGGCAATCGATAAATTTGTTTATGTACATTGCTCGTATGTCCCATAAACGTGGCTAACTGTTCTATATCATTCGGAGACATATTAAAGATCTGAGTTATTGTTGCCAAGTGTTTTCGTAGTCTGGTGGATGTTATAGCTTCTGGATTTTTCAGTTTAGCGACTTTCACATGTTTTTGCATAACCTGGTATCCTGTGATTGGGTTAGATGTGTTCAACTTAGGAAACAAATATACATTAGTGTTACTTACAAAATTGCTTCTCAAATTAATTAAAATTTTTACATGATCTTGCAAATCTAAACTGAAAAGAACCGGAACACCACGTCCACGTTTTCCACGCATCACTACACGTTTAAATTTTGTCAGCAGTATTTTTTCGGTTGTAGTAAGGGTATCATTAAATTCTTCATAACTTTGATAAACAGGTGTATGTTCATAAATATGCAGAGGGATTCGTTGCATTTCCCCTACTCTTTTGCGATTTAGTAATAATAAGCGGCAAAAAACTGTTTCCATCAATAATTTGTAAGCATCTGTTCGCTGTTCGTCATATTTAAGTATTTCTACAGCTTTAGATGCAGTTTTTAAAAGATAGTTCCGAAATGTCTTTAGATCATCTGCTAAAGGTAATATGGTGAGTTTATTCCATTTTTTTGTGCTTAAATCGAAAGCAGCCATTGTCGAAATTTCAAATTTCCAAGAGTCTTGTAAAAGCTGTTTGAACGTTTGAAAATTTGCTTCCTCCTGCCCAGTTGATAAGGTGGAATTATTAAACTTTCGCTTTAAAGTGAGAAGAATTGCAACATCACAACATTGTTTCAGTGATGTTTGTATGTTCATTGCGAAAGTGGGTGAACCAAATACTTCTTTAATTGGATCAAAGTTAGAAATTTGTTTTGTTGCTTCAACAAATAAATCAAAATATTCTGGCCGGAGAGCGTCATACAAGTTCCTAATTGTGGGATGCAGCTCCTTTACTCTTAATAGTATTTTACCAAGCTCGCGCATTTTTCGAGAACATACATGTACTAAATGTTTTTCTCTATGACTTTTTAAATAGCGAGCACCAAATTTACATATTAGAAGGTCTTTCTTAACAGCTAGTGATATTTTATCTGCTTTCATTCTCGGAAACACTATTTCCCGTAAATCATTATCTATTGGTAAATGTTTCACTAGAACATCTTGAGAATCACTCAAATGAGAAAATATTGTACTTTTTCCTGGATTTTGCCAGCAATATTTTACATGTCGCCATAGGTACCGTGATTGATAGTATCCATAACAATATTTACATGGTGCGTAATCAGAACGGTGATTTGAAATCTGACTTTTCTTTACCGGTTTAATACATTTGTCGATATTTTGCAAGTGGTTTCCTTTTTTTCTCAAAGCTGCAATATGTTTTTTACGAATTGAATCTTTACATTTATATGAAAGTATCCTTTGAACTTCTAATTCAGTAGAATGATTCCTTACTAAGTGTCGTGCAAAATTGAGTACCTTCGATTCACAAAAATAACAAAGGTCTGGCGTTCGAATTACTTTAGACTTTTGCTCCTTTTTGTCCTGAGTTTGAATGTTGTCATTACCTAATATTTTATGTTGATTTTCTATAGAGACACATTGAAAATCGGTGTTTTTGTTGGACATGATGTCTTTAGTAATACTTTGAGCATTCGATATACTCGAATCATTTTCTTCAAAATACACATTTGGATGCTGATCTTGATCATTTATACAGCAGATCGTTTCTTTATCTGAAATTAAGCATATACAGATTATAACTTTTGTTCTATAGTTTATAATTTATAAATATATTCAAGAGGTATATACAATTAAAAACCATTAACATATCTTCATTTGGATATTTATAATAATCACACAAAGAAAAATAAGTATTTAGAAAACAATCCCATCTGTATAATCTCTTTTATTCCAGCATTATAAAATTTGACATCTTTTATAATATATACCATTCATAGATCAAAAAGACGCCAAATTTATTTAGAAGCACTTTAGAAAAAAGATTTAGCGAATAAAACAAAAAAAAAGGTATAATGTGAACATTTTCGTGCCATAACTTTGCTATTGCTTGCTATTTTAAATGTGGTCTAACTCAACAACAATGTACGGAAGTTCTACATTCGAGTTTTGGTGATGAGCCATCATAAATTATAAGTATTTATAGCTAGTTGCAGATTTTACGCGTGAAGTCACATGTCTCATTATCAAATTTCTGAAAGGTCGTCCATCCACATCTGCTGAATAGCGACAACCCTAGGCATTGACAAGAAATAAATCCATATGGTATTGTCTGGGCATTTGGCCATAGTAAAGCCTTGTTGCCGACCAAGGTAATATATTCATGCACTGTTTAAAAATAAATAATTGATCATTGGTTTATCTGACATTGTCGCTAGTGGATTTAGAGGAGCAAATAACTCTAAGTGCTGAATGGTATACAACAATTTGTTTACCAGATGCCATTAGTGAATTTAGTCAAAATATTCGAAGTCGACTCACCATCCTTCATCATCACAATATCGACTTTTGTTTCTTCCCGCTTATCAAACGCAACTTGCGTGGTCTTCAATTTTTAACGCGTGATCAGGCTGATTTTAGAATATTGTAGAACCTTTGCTCTCACCCACGTAGTAAATAACGTAATTAAAATATTCTACTGATCTTCTATAGCGTAGATAATATTTACATAATACTTCATTAATTGAAGAAAAATCTTCTAAGTAGGTCATATTGATTTATTAGAGAATCAAGGACGTTTTAAAAAGAATGAAAATGCAAAAAATAAACCAAACAAAATAATATTATATACCAAAATTACTAATTATTTCTGGCCCAGAATATATTGTTAAAATGTATCAACATTATAATAACAATAAGGAATACTGAAAACATTTCAAAATTTTAGTCTCCTTTTTCTGTAAGAAGCATATAAAATATTAGTCCTAAATAATTCTGAAAATATTTGTTTAGAAATCAATTTTAATACCACAAAAATAAGCTAAAAAATGATATCTTAAATTATGGTAGAATAATGGGAAAAAGCAATTTCAAATACAATAATAATACAATTTCAAAATAAGTAGTCTTATTTTTTTTACATAATTAACAAAATTTTACTTTAGAATTTCGAACGTAAATCGAATTTAAATACATTTTTTTGTTTTATGTGTACATAAGGTTTTGCACAATCTGCGCTTCTACTGTTTTGCAAATGTTCATTCAAATTTTCTAAGAGTTTTTGATATATTTTGCCACTTGTGGGTGTGGACAATTTTATTTATTTATAATATATTCCTGGCATTTACTAAACATTAACAAAATATTAACTGAAACGTTTTCGACGTGTATGTTTTACAAGACCGTTAAATCTTTTTTCTAAAGACATTTAAGAATATGCATCTTATTTCTGATATAATCCTTAATACTTGAAATTTTACTTTAAATTGCCAAACATATTCAAATTCGCGTAACCTAGCTTTTGTCTTCAAACGAATTACATATATGTTAACAGCTAATAACGTCTTAAAGTAACATTACATACCGTCATTATAACCATCAGCAGCTATCAATAATAATTTTAATTCCAGCACTAAAATTAAAAGACAGTTAGTTAAAGGACAAAAGTTGTTATAATATTTTCAAATTCACGTATCGTTATCAAATGGTTACCTTTTTTCTGTTCTTCAACGGATAAACCTTTTGTTGTTTCATATTTGGGTATATATGGTGTAAGTGGATCGTGTTGTACATTAATCACTAAATCGACCATTTTCTTGGTCCTTGTTTTTAATGACATTTTAAACCAAAAATAAAATATCCCTTAAGAAAAGAAACACCTAACCTAAAATAAAGTTACAAAACTTTTTACAGAAACGTATTTTTCTCTCTGCATATATAATAATTATAAATATCTTTAAAATAGAAAGTATGGTTTAATATAATCGAAATAGTAGATATACTAAATAACGAAAGAAGAAATAAATTATAATCAAATTTCAAGTTAATATATGTATATATAATACTAAAATAAAATAATTAATGTAATAATTAATGTAATAAAATAATTAATATTAATGTAAATTTTAATAAAATAAATAATTATGATATTGTACTCATTTAAAATAAAGACTATAATTTTTACGTAAAATATTACGTACTAACTTAGAATATACGAAGAACTAAAAATGAGAGTGGTAAAAAGTTAATCGTTCTCGAAGGCCTACGTTGCCAAATTTACAGGACGCAATACTATCAGTAGGTTAAAATAATATATACACAGTTACAATATACACTAATAATAACAACGCCTCTAACGGAATTAACGCGAACTAAAATATACAGACAACTTTTGTGGAGATATCATTATAGCGTCCACGTATGAACGGTTCTGCAGCTATCTGTAATATATTTTTAATCAAATAATTATCCTTTTATAAGATGGCAGCAACTTCACTATTCTGTAATAAAAAGTGAGCTCGATTGTCCCTAGTGTAGCGGGTAAAAAACATGCGAGAACAATCGTGCGTCCGTATACGGACGCCCTAATGCGGTGGACGCAGAATTTAATGCAATTACCACAATGTATGGACGTCAAAGCAACGTAAAGACATATATATATATATATATATATATATATATATATATATATACATATATATATATATATATATATATATATATATATATATATATATATATATATATATATATATATATATATATATATATATCTATATATATATATATATATATATATATATATATATATATATATATATATATATATATATATATATATATATATATATGTATTATCATCAGCCAGTCTCGATCCACTGCTGGATGAAGGCCTATTCAACATGATATACTTAACGATGTTATCAGTCTATCGTACTTTCATATATATGTATCCGACGCCGTTTAACTCTGCCTAAATAACGATACTTTCCTCGCTCATTTAATATGCAATTTTTGCACTTTTTAGATATTATTTTTTTTCACACTTATTATATTGACTATCTTACTAAATACTCTTGGTTTTGCTTCTATTGTGATCGATATAATTGGACAAATTTTTATATTGGAGTCAAAAATTTATTTTATTACGTTTTTCGAAGGTTATTTATTTATACCGTTTTTCCCAATAGATATCTAACATTCTCAAATTTACTGACTACCCCATGTTTTTTATTCATTTAAATGTTATATATTTAATTTTGAGCTTTCAATAGTATTTAAAAATATATTTTAAATACGAAATAAAATATATTTTATCTTAATTTAATTATTTTACCGTAACACCATCTGTTAGTCAACTGTAAAAGTTCTACAACTATAAAACTATGGATAAATGTTCATCTGGGGCAGTATAACACAAATTTAAAAATCATTTATGGTACTTGAGCCGAGAAGCAGTTGCAGCCTCATTTTTTGACACAAATATATCATTGCAAGTCAAACAGAAAATAGCCAAAGCCTTGAAATCGACATCGTATATGACTTTCATTGCCCCCAAAAGTACACCATAAATAATATCAATGATACAAAAAAAACAAAAGAAAGAAATTGACTTCTTTGTAAGTTATCGGTAGTCAAAGAAATTGACTACTTAGTGCGACAAAAGAATGCATGACAAAAATTATTATTTTCAAATTATTATATTAGTTAAACTGTATTTATTTCGTAATTATCAAATACAAAGTGTTTCTATGAATTAATAATTGTAAACAAAAACAAATAAAAATAATAAAATAAAATGGAATAAAAAAACTTCTTTAAAACCTTGACGATTAAAGCTATAATTCTTAAAATAAGATAAAATATCAATTTTTTCGTATTTAAAATATATTTTTAATTATTTATTGACAGCGCAAAATAAAATATATAATATTTAAATGAATAAGGAGCATTAGGTAGTCAATAAATTTGAAATTGTTAGATAATTACTGGGAAAAACGGTATAAATAAATTTTAAAACTTATAAAATTCATTTTTGACTAAACATAAAAAATTGTCTATCTAAAAGGATTACAATAGAAGCAGAAGAATATTTAATAAGATAATCAATATAATGAACCAGAAAAAAATTAATATCTAAAAACTCAAAAAATCCCATGTTTAATGAATGGGAAAAGTATCATCCTTTAGGCAAAAAGCATCAGATTATTTTTTGCAATATTGTTTTTAGGTTATAAAGAAATGATTTTTCATGAGAGAACATGAGAGAAAATTTATCTTATGTGTAAACAAAGTCAGTCGTCGTTTTTAATTCATGCGAGTTATCATGCAAACAATTTTAATCAAAGGAGAATTCGTCATGCGATAACGGCCTATTGATTTCAACTTCGAACTACAATTACAGAGAACGCATGTTGGAGTTGTAAATCCTTCCGTTTCGTTATGTTCTTTTTTTTTTATTTCATCTGACTGGTTTGCAATTAATACCCAGTTAGAAATATTAATAGAATATTAGGCTGAAAAGATTGGATGTATAGATTTCTGATCATATCATGAAAATTTTGCAGTGGACTTTCTCGTGTCCAAGTTGAGGTTAATATTTATTAATGGTTAAGATTCGGTAACTGAATTTTGTTTTCTTAGAATAGGTGACCAAATTAATTTCGCATTCGCAGTTACTTATAATTATGGGATTAGATAGTAAATTGAGCTGAAACGATATGCGTTTAGACGTATTACCATTAATGTATGTTAGTAAGATTAAGAACACGTATATAAATACATTGGTTTTATAAATTCTTTAAGTAATTTGTAAGAAAATATTAATGTTTTTTTTTATTGTCAGTTTATTAAGTCAGTGTCATTATAACGACAAATACAACATATTATATAAAAACGAGTGTCTATGTAATAGAAACACGTTTCTTTTGGTGCTTTACGCAAGCTGATAAACTCATATACATAGATAAATATCTATACATAGCGCAATAGCCATTTTCTCCAGTTTAAAATAAAAGAAAAAAATTAAATTTAATATGCTCTTTCTTGAAATCTATCGTATTGATAAAATAAAGGCTAAAGCTCAAGTCCAAAGTCGAGTCCAAAGATCGAAATAAGTAGTAATAGGAAGGTGAATATGAAGGATAACGTAGAATATCCCAGTCCAGACTTCACGATTTCGTTTATATACCATGTGATAAAAATTGACCGGGAGTCAGTTAAACCTAGCGCGGTTTATGAATCAGTAATTTCTTATTTCTTTTTTCTTAGGTTGGTACAACCAAATTTGACATACATGTGAAGTTTGAGTACGATACATCAATTAGTGTGTATTTGGTAGATGTTTATTTATGTCACGAAAAATTACTCTGGCGATTTTTACTATAAATAAGAAAATTAAACAAAAATTGAAAAAAAAATATCTCCAAACTCTAATATTCACTCCGTGGAACGCATTTTGACCCTATTTAGGACATTAAAAAAAATTGCTGAAGGAACTGAAGGCCATTTCGGCCAAAGCGTATTCCAAGTGCATGGATGATTGGATCAAGCATTGATATGTATTTATAAAATCCAATGGAACCTATTTTGAAGTTTTTTTTATCAGTTTCGGTCAATTTTGATAACATGGTATATTAAAATATAAGATTGTCTGAGTCTCTATATTAAATAATCAGGACGTCTGCTTTTCGATTTACCAATTCCTAACCTTTAATGCAAATTATTTAATCCAATTTTGTTATTTATGAACAATATACGGTTGATGAAATGTTGACATTTACTCAAGCTAATGCTCTTTCTGAAGACCTATGAACAGTAGCAAGCATTAGACTTTTCAACATTTCTGCCACTCGAACTGATCAAACTCGAAGAACAATTTCTAATCCACGATGCCATTCTTCTTCTTCATATTCTTTAAGAAGTCCTGACCGTCTGTTTAATCTTTTAAAAGCTGTTCAGTAGTGATGGCTTTCCTGAGATGTATATAACCAACTATTTTTCCATCTCTAAGATGATCGCCCCACCATTCTGGGTCCCGCTGGTTTTCTGTCTTTAGCGATGAAAGTCAGTCTTTGCTGATTCATCCTTTTCACATGGTCTCGCCAAAATCTCAATATTGGCGACTGAGGTTTCTTTATACACAATCTTTCTATATCCTCTACTCTGAATGTTGCTCTCATGTCACTGTTCCTAAGCGTCTTTCGCGCTGTTGCTCTTAGAGTTTTCATCTGTTCAAAAACGTAAATCTCTAACCGCAAATAATATTTATGACTTATGTGTGACATATTAATTGCTATAAGGTACTGATTGAAATATATTTTTATAGATGACACTCTTGAGTACACTTAATGAATCTCGGTCCATCGATCGAAACGAAGTGCCCCACTAACGTAGAAAAAAACTTCAGAATCGAATTTGTTTTTATTCTTTTTTTTTAAATTTATCGTTAAAGCAAGCAATTTTAAGAATTCAGAATAGTTGAGGATCGATCCCGCATCAAAAGTGCGAAAAAAAAACAGTGCTAAGCTCTGAAAATATTGCACGTGTAGAGCAAAGTGTGAAGGTCATTCCAGAAACATTGACCGCGACTTGGTGAATAATGTGCTTTTTTTCATCCAGTTTACGCCAAACATTTAGAAATGACTTGCCCATATTTCCTTATAAAATACAAATTGTTCAAGGCCTGTTGCTTGCAGACAATAATAAGCGATTAGAATATTGTAATGCCATCATAAACCACTTCCATCAATTCCAACAATTTTCATGCAAATTTATTAATAAGCGATGAAGCTCACTTTCACGACATTTATGCTCAAAACATCATTAGACCATATTTTTGTGAAGACAACATTGGAAATACAGTTACAGTTAACGATGAACGATATGGACGCATGATTTAACACTTTTTGGAGCGTTAATTAGGAGAGCAAAGATTGGAGAACAATGGCGGCTCGTGGGGTTTTAAAGTGGGAGGGCGTAAAAGATAATAGTGCTGCTGAAGAATTTTTTTTTGATTTCACCTTCCTCCTTTATATTTTTCTTGCTATTGAAACCCTATACAGGAGGTGAACCAGGAGAATGAGTTAAAGGAAAGAAACTGAATGGAAATAAAATATGGTGTTTTGCTCTGAAAAATTGTTTACTGTGATAAATGTTGAAGGGGCGGCGCCCCAACCCCCACCCTCACGAGCCGCCACTGTTAGAGAATATATAGTTCCAGCAAGATGGTGTCAGAGCGCACACCTCATGTGAAATAATCAACATTTTGAAGAACACTAAAATGTTCCTTATTTGTTTAATTTCTCGAAATGTAGATTTATTTGTGACCGCCTAGATATCCTTATATGACGGTTCCCGTTATCTGCAGACAATTATAGTTTTTGTGGATTAGTTTTTATGCCAATTTTTGAAGGAAAAGTTTTACTTAAATAAACCTCAAGCCATATAGCAACTTGACGACAACCAGTACGTGTTCCAGATATGTTAACAAAAGTGATGGAAAATTTGAAAAAAGGGCACAAAGTGTCATTGCTGCTAATGGTTTACATTTGATTGACGTAATTTTCCAAAATAAATTAACTCGAAATTTAAGTATTCTCTGTGCTAAACTTATAGTCATTTATGGTGCATATAATGCACACTGCGCGATATTAAAACAAAAATAAGACAAAAACTGTGCGTTCTGAAGAAAATATCACGGTTGTTGCTGGCAAGATTATTTAATTAAATCATCAACGATTATTTAATACCGAATTTGAATGGTGTTGATCAGGAGGATGAGATGTGGTTCCAACAAGATGGCTCCACATGTCACAGAGCCCAAGCAACAATCGAGATATCGAAGGAACAATTCGGTAAGAAAATTATTTCGAGGAACGCACTTGTTAATTGACTACCAAAGTCATGTAATTTAACGCCTTAAGATTATTTTCTTCGGGGTTATGTTAAATCCGTGGTCTATGCCGCTAAACCAGCAACTATTGATATAAGACCACAATTGCTTGAAAAAGGGTTGGAAATTGGATTGACAAAATGCGCTTTGTTAGAAGTAGACGCGGCATTTGTCCGAAATTATTTTCAAACATTAACGTCATTGAATATTATTTCACATAAAATAAATAGTTTCATGGGATCTAATTTGGTTTGTGTTTTATTTAAATTTAATGTTCGGACGTATTAAAAAAAATTACCTAAAGAATAGAAAATTCTGTCTTATTTCTCTTAAAACCTATAAATAATTCAAAAGATAACGTGGCATTCCCGCACACCCTGTATAAGACATACTTGTTATAAGCTTTCGCCACTCGTTTGCTTTTTTTTGTAGTAAACCGGAAAATAACCGGCAATATTGCTTGTTATTTTCACAACTACGGAGAACACTCACAATTGATGTTAGACGTATACTCATAAAAAAGTCATGTGTAGTCTACTATATCAGATATGCAATCAAGCTGAGTAATAGCACCCAGAAAAACAAAAGCTAATCAGCAAGAACCGGCAGCGAAAAAGAAACTGAGCGAATTAATTAACAATTATCAATTCTAACGTGTCACGATAAAACTTAGCGCGTAATGCTTGTTAAAAATCATTGGGTCGAAGTACCCATCTTGAAACGATATTTTTTTGAGTTGTTTGTTTTTCAAACTCATGATTTTCATTTTATCCGTTCACTTATTACCTTATTTTTTTACATTGAAAATGAATCAATCCATTTAACCGATCGGAAAATGTATGTTGAGTTTGTAGCCTGGAAAAATTCAATTCTAGAAATTTTCAATATTAAACTAAATGCACTTAAATCAGTTTTACCTTCGGTAAATATTTTGATAAATAAATAAATATTTTGATAAACTGATATTTATATGAACTGAAGGGTAATATTTTAATGTGTCCGAACTTTCGATAGGGGTCGCTGTCAAATCATCATGGCAAATGTCATCATGGCAATCATCATGATGAATTAAATTTCTAGCAAATTTTCATGGAACGTTTAACATTAGAGCAACGTTTCCATATTCTTGAAATTAATTATTAAAATCATTGTTATGTGCGCCAAACTTACAGAGTCTTATGGTGCACATAATCGCCTAACCAAGCGATATATTCGCCGAATTTTTGATAAATTCCGAACACATTTTACGCTGCTGGATACTAAAACAAATACAAGAAAAAAACTGTGCGTTCCGAAGAAAATATCGCCGCTGTTGCTGGTAGTGATAATAAAGATTCAGATCGATGATCAATGATTATTTAATTTCAAATTTGAATGGTATTAATCTGGAGATGTGGTTCGAACAAGGCAGCTCCATATGGAGCGAACGGAACAATCGATTTATTGACCGAACAATTCGGTGAGAAAATTATTTCGAGGAACGGACCTGTTAATTGACCACCAAGGACATGTGAATTAATGCTTTTAGATTATTTTCTTTGTGGTTATGTTTCTTTGGTCTATATAAGACATTTGCGGACATAAGATCCCAATTTCGTCAAAAAGTGGTCGGAAATTGGATTGACATGACAATTTATCAGAAATAGCCGCGGCAGGCATTTAACCGAATTTTTTTCAAATGTTAATGCCACTGAATGTTATTTCATATAAAATAAAAAGCTTCAAGCCATGTAATTTGGTTATTGTTTTATCTGAATTTAAAGTTCGCATGCACTAAATAATCTTCCTATATATACACAACTCATTTGATAAAATTTCTAAAGGATATAGTAATGGCTAGTTCTGGTTGGTCTTTTTATATATGGTGATCAATAAATAACCGACCGAATTAAATTAAAAATTATTTCTGATAATAAAGCAAAATAAAGGGTATACCAACTTTAAAATGAAGCACAGTGATAACTTCAAGTGATATTCCAGTCATTTTTATTTTATCTTCAAGAACAAATAACATAATTCTAGCATAATAGCAAAAAAACAATATTTTCTGACGATACACACATTTGGCGTAATGGATTTTTGAACAAACATAACTGTAGGATTTAGGAACAAGATAGATTTGTTTAATGAAAAATATTATTATTACTATTTTTAATGAAAAATGTTATTATTACTATTATTACTATTATTTATTAATAGTAATAACATAAAAATGTTATTACTATTCTGTTATTGTAGCTATTTTCGATGGTAAAATTGGTATAAATACAAGGTTCAACAAAATATATATATATATATATATATATATATATATATATATATATATATATATATATATATATATATATATAAATATATATATATATATATATATATATATATATATATATATATATATATATATATATATATATATATATATATATATATATATATATATATATATATATATATATATATATATATATATATATATATATATATATATATATATATATATATATATATATATATATATATATATATCCCCATTCCGGGAGATCAGCCTCCCTCCAAACTGTGTACGCAATAAAGTCAATGTTTCACGTGCTGTATGACATGTCGCACCATCTTTTTGGAACCACATATTTTCTAAATCCATGTCCATTATTTGATCCCATAAGAAAACATCAATCATCGTACGGTATCGTTCTCCGTTTACTGTAACAGCTCGTTCATTTTCATCTTCAAAAAAATACGGTCCAATGATACCCTCAGCCCAAAAACCGCACCAAACTGTGACACGTTGAGCATGCATCACGATATCGTGGATTTCTCTAGGATTTTCATTGCCCCAGATGCGACAATTTTGTTTATTTACGTAACCGTTTAAGTGGAAATGAGCCTCGTCACTGAAAATGATTTTATCGCAAAAATTATTGTCATTTGCCTTCATATGTAGGATCCAATTGGCAAATGCACGGGTGTTGCCCATGGCCGGCTGGCTTTAGCTCCTGTGTTAGCGGAATTTTGTAAGGACAGGAGAGGCTGATCTCCCGGAATGGGGACGTAAATTGGAAACCAAGGTCATACGACTTGACGCCGCTAGACTATTTTTTGTGGGGCTATGTGAAGAGTAAAGCTTACGAAAATAATCCGCAAACCGTTCAACAGTTGAAAGAAGAAATTAGGCGAATAATTCGTGACATAACTCCGCAAATATGTTCAGCAGTAATCGAGAATTTCAACAAAAGAATTGTGAGTTGCCAGAGAAGTCGTGGCGGTCATTTGACAGATGTTTATTCCACGTATAATTGTACACTATCCAGCTTCGCACTGCCATAAATAACTTTTAGGTATGTTATGAAACGTTTCTTTTATTCGTTACCAACATTCGAAACCTCTTAATGGAATACCCGTTATATATATATATATATATATATATATATATATATATATATATATATATATATATATATATATATATATATATACATACATATGTCTGTACAAATTAATACAATAAAAATGACAACAATAAATAGCATCTATGTTAAAATAATATATAATTTATTCTAGAAACTTTTTGTTTTATTATACCTATTTCAAAATCCTAAATAAGCAGTTCTGAAGAAGCTCCAGTGTACAGCGAAATGCGTCAAATAGTAATAATAAAGCGAAAGTCTAGACAAAACAGTTTTTCGTTAAACATTTATAATGAATTTCCATCTAGTAGAAACCAACATAATCCAAAAAAGGATATATTTGACTTGAACTGATAAATGTGATTTAAAAAAATACGCCAGAGATGAAGCTTAGTCGAACAGTGGGTAGAAACAGGTGAAAGTGTAAAAAATATAACGAAAAAGTTCCATCTGTAGGATCTTTCCTACAGATTGTTACAATTGGCTATGGTTACAGATGGCTAGATGTTTTATAGGATTCTCATAGATTACCTGGTAAAAGGAGGGACCATCAACGAGGGATATTACGTTTCGCTACTGGAATAATTTAAGGGTTATATTCAGGCTAATAGCTTCTATCGGGCCAAACGAAAATGCGCTTTTAATCACGATAATCCGCTTACACACGTTTGTGATTGTTGCTGCAAAATTATTTTGCTTCAATCTTACTTGCTTTTTCCAAACCTGAAAAAATGTTCTTTCACTTTTCTTTTCCATTTTTTTCGGTCCACAGCATCATTTTTCCTATCCCTCACTCCTACTTTCCTCAAATCATTCAGCACCTCATCCAACCATTTCTTCCTCGGTCTCCGTCTTCCTCTGTTTCCCTCTTTGCTGATCATCAGAATTTCTTTAACCCATCTCTCGCCGGACATCCTCGCTAGTGCCACAGCCATCTAGCTCGCTGCGCTCTCACCACCTGAAAAATGTTTAATTTTTTTATAGTTGTTCTATTTCCCTGTTTGTTCTTCTTCTATATTCGTTCTGAATTTGAATTCCTCCAAAAATCCTCCTTAAGATTTTACGTTCCCAGGCTTCCAATTTAGTTTCTTCATTCTTCGTCACCCTCCATGTCTCGCACACATTCTTCACACCTTTTCTTACCAGGCCGAAAATTTTTTGAAGAACCCTCGTGCTTAGTCAATTTAACATATTTCGTATTTCCCAAAGTTTGCCAGAAAGTTAAGAATACTGGAGAGTACATTATTTTACATCAAAATAGACCAAAAACTAAAAATGTCAATTTTTGATACATCTTGGCGGCAAATTGAGAACTGTTTTATTGATTTCGTACTGAAACACAAGAAAACAGTAAAACGAATTATCAGAAACGAGCATAAATTAAAGAAAAAAGAAGAAGAACGAAATAAATTGTAAATTTAGCCCAATTTCCCACGACCGGCTTGTTAAACATCTCGCACTCGTTCGCATGCAAATCGACGATTAATTGCACGGTACCATCGGAACGATTGTCTTAAGTTAAACACTGTAACGGATCGACTTCAACGAGCTATCCGGACTGAACAAAAAAATACGCTTCGGACCTGGTCCGTCTCATGTTTTCCGTTAACTTATTCTCCTTACTGAATCGATACAATTAAATGTTGAACACGGAAAATCTAAAAGGCAAGTATATAGAACGATGCCTCCATTAACCCGGAGTCCACAATCCCGTAGTCGTATCATTATCATCATCGTCATCAGGAAATTGTTGTTTTTTCTCATAACTCTTACTTGGGAGGAACTTTCATACGATTAATATAATGAAGTAGATTTTGTTTGTGTTTTTACATGTTATTCAGGACGTTTTTCTGAAAGAAATGCGAAGCGGTGTTATTAGAAACATAAAATTAAAATAACAATAAAAAAACAAATCAGTCGACTATATTCGGAATGTTTATACATATATTTCGAAAAGTTTTTATCAAATATTGATTTCGATTTTTAGTAATAGAAGTAACAGTTGTAGTATTTGCTACGAAATTGCTATTCTTTGAATTATATACACTGTTTAGCACTAATAACGAAAATAAGCATAACATTTGACCTGTCCTACAATATTTTGAACCTAAAGTCAGAAAATATTAAAATAACTCCATTAGAGTAGATGCCATCGAAGGAAAAAGGAAGAGAAGAAGATTATTTTCAGGAAAATAGTGTTGATGAAATGCAAACAATGAACATTATTTCTTTTAAATAATCAAACGTGTTTAATGGGGGCTTCTAAAACAATTTTGATATTCAGAAAACATATAAACTATTAAAAGTCCTAAACCTAAAAAATTTCAATGACAGAATGACGAAATTTTATTAATAATTTTGATACCATTGTGATAAATAATACCACCTTGAAATAATTCTATATAATAAAATTAAAGTTCATAAGTTTAAATAAATACTAGTCACGTATAGTATAGTATAGTAATAAATACTAGTCACATTAGAAATTAGTAGGAGCCTCCGGCCTAACTAAAAAACCTGGCTGAAGAAGTCGAAGTCGAGCGGACAACACTTGAAAATGTGTGTGTGTGTGTGTATGATATAGGTAATAATATTGAAAGAGTTTAATTTTTTCCTACAACCTATGTAAGTTGTGTTTAACTGGAGTGTAAACTGGATCTGACCATGTCTTTGAAATGTTAATTACTCATTCAACATGATATTGGAGCAGCTCTAAATAATATAGTGTACAATATTTTATATATTGTACAAATTTTAGACAATAACCACTATACAGAACATTTTCGGCCATTGTTAATTTTAAATTTATAACAAAATATAACAATAAATATTTTCCTTTTATTGCAATATCATCTAACAATAATCTAGCGTTTTTCTAAAAAGTGACTTGACAATTATCTTACTTCATCACGTTTTTAATACTCATAGTTCTTCTTTGATATTCTTTATTGAAGAATGTTTTTTTGGTTTTAGTGAGATTCGTTTGACGTTTAGAACATGGAAAGGTTTTATGTCAATAGAGTTAACTTTTGATGAAGTTTTTAACTTTGTCTAAAAAATAATATTTAATAGTTAAAAATGTGTTTTTTTTTTCAAAAATTGTATGTGAATTTTTAAAAGTGTAACATGAAATTTTAGTATAACAATATAGTGGGAAAAAAAGAGCAAAACTCAGTATACACATTTGAATCAAAATGAAATTTACTCACACTAAGGCATATTTTAAACAGATGAACCGATACACTTTTTACTTGTTTAGATATTTAGTTGCGAAGGGAGGGTAAGGATTTATAGGGTTATTTAACTACAGGATCTACAGCTTAAGGTGGATTCCGCACGAAGCTTATCAGCTACCGATAAACCCGTTCAGAACCCCAAACCCCAAATATCTCGAGAAGCCTACCGACTCGCGAGTTGGTTTGGTTGAAACCAAACCAACGTAGAATACGTCTCAGAAGTCATCCCGCAGAACTCTGCTTCAAACTGGCGTGACTGAGAAGCAATTCCTTGTGCGATTCTACACTCTGGCCTGTTGTTCTCATCGGAGATTCATTCATCCAAGAACCTTGACCAGAATACTTTATGACCTCCGAGTCGCCAGATTACAGGAGATGCCAACCTCAAGGTGTTTGCTCCAATGCGAAACGTGAAACTTAAAGTGTTGAAATTGAATAGAAAATATAAATTAACTCTATTTGTTTTAGTTATGAGTCCAGATTTTAGTTAGGTATTTTTGATGGAGGTAGAAGGAAGGGGTAAAAAGAAAATTTTAACTTTCGAATTAGAATGGCATACGGCTTTCACTCCAAGAATTATGGTTTGGGAAGCAGGTAATTCCCAGTAGCCATCAAAGTAAAATTTAATGCAGCCCGTTATACAACCGAAATATTGCAGCCCGTCATTAGGTCGTATCTGCTTCTCCAAATCGCATTTTTCAGCATGATAACACTAGATCGTATACTCCTTCCTCAAACAGGGCAGTTTATACAAGAGTTTGATATAGTGACGCATCACCTGCCGACAAGATCTATATGTTGGGGAGAATTTTCTTGGTTTTATTTATTAGATACAGTCATGGTGTACATAGAACTCACGAAATTAAACCAACAAAATATATTTTTCATATTGTTGCATTGTTTTTGTTTTGTTGTTTTGTTGCATTGTTTTGTTGCATTGTTTTTGTTCTCCAGTACAATCAAACAAGATACGAATTCTTGTTGTCCTTTACGTCCAGAAGATATTTAGTTGATATGAATTTCTATTGCGAAAAACAAGTGGAAAAATGTTTCTATTTATGACAAAACTAGTTTTCCAAAAGGTATCAGTTTCAAACTGTTTAAAACAAGTGGAAAAATATTTCTATTTATGACAAAACTAGTTTTCCAAAAGGTATCAGTTTCAAACTGTTTAAAACAGAAGTGTATAGAGTCCCTGTATTTCAGAATTTTCTTTTTATGTAATATTTTAAAACCAAATTTTATTACTAAAACTGTTTTTACATTTCGAACTACGATTAAAAATGATCTAATTTAAATCAGTTGTAAAGAAAACAATAACACAGAGGCTGTATATATAAAAATGCCTTTAACGTTTATTGAAAACCGCAGCAATGTAATAAGTCATTTCGCAACGAATTTTATGAGCAATTACATAATGGCAACACAGATTAATCCATAATCGCCTTCATTAATTTATGCATAGAAATGGCCTGAAACAAAACTCAAACCGTATATCATAGAGTTTAAGTACGAAAAAAATACTGTTCTAAAAGAGCGATTAAAATTAGCTTAATTACAGATCTAAAATGATCTTAAATGAGGGGACGATTTTTTATCCTGTTCGTCTTCACTATAAAGTTGATATTTGTATAGGTTTGAATATGTAGTAGTGTGGGACTTAAAAATGGATGGAAATGAGAGCAGATATAAAGCATACCTAATAAAATAGTTTTATCACAACAAAAAAAATATAATGAAATGAGTAATATATTAGATCATTTTATATGAAGTAATTAACACCTTGTACCAGAGTAACAAGTATTGGAGTATCCAAAACGGCCAAGATCAGAAAAAATTGTTGATTTGGTTCATGGTACTCAATGATTGAAGAATTACAGTAAAATGTCAAGTCATAAATTTTGTTCCTATTTATGAAGGCGTGCTAGAATGTGTTCAAGTGCTACTCGTGCATTTATTTTTTAAAAAGATTAACTAGATTTCTAAAATAATGTAAACAAATCAGTTCATCCCAATACGTCAAGCAGTAAACACGGATTGAGGTAACAAAGACAATCGTATCGCTGTTATAGCGCTATACAAGCCGTAATAATCTGCAAAGGAGATATTTAGCTTCCTCAAATCATTAAAAATATCGCAAAAATTTGTTTGCAGAAAATAAATGAAACGCGCTATGAAACTATACAACGAGATCTCTTCTCTTGACAACTAAGCAAGAAGTGGTCAGCCTCACGAGATCAGGATCCCTATAGTTGTCAAAGCGGAGCGGGCATTACTTCTGAGAAATCCGGTCCGAAAACAGAATATCCTTGTCAGAAAGATGAAAATATCATCGAAGACTATGTCTTATAGATCTACTGGACATCGGTTGACGACAGCTTTATGTAATATAAGAACCAGGTTTGCACGTTTGCCCCACGGGCAAACGTAGGGCACAAAAAAATTATTTTTATAAATGAAAAGATTTTCACTGATGGAGAGAAATTCAACCGGCAAAATTATAGAGTTTACGTTCACAGATCTCGGAAAGCTGCTGAAAAAATTGGGAAAGTGAAAAGAGATCATCATTCGGCTTCAGTGATGGTTTGGTGGGATTTGCCGTACGACGGCATCAAATAATTACATTTCTGGTAACCAAGCAACCAAAGCGATGTTTTGGAAGTATTAAGCTTTGTTTGCAGGAAAATATTGGATCTTGAAGGAAAACAGTTAATCGATGCTTAAGATTGGCCCTTGAGAAATCCGAACTGCAATCCACTGAACTATCGAGCCTAAAACATTTCGAATATCGAGCCCTTAAAAGCTGATTTGGTAAAAGAAGCAGCTTCAAACATTATACATGCAAATTAAAAGAAATATTTCATTAAAATAAAAAACATAAATCACTTAAACCTGGCTTTCAAAAGTGTTATATTTTTTTTCAAAAAAAATGGCTTTCAAAGTGTTATATTCATTACATAACCTGAAAACTAAAGGCTGCACTAGCGTGTAGACTAAAGTTTAATTCTCAATATGGCTGCATACCAGATTCGATTCGGTTTTTGAATCCTAATGATTTTTCAGAACTGATCTAGACGAAAGGATTTCAACACAATATAATCAGATTGATTCTGATGACGATGCCGTTCAAAATTACCCACTCACATTAAAATATCTCAAGAACTTTGACAGTATTTTATAAATGAAAAGAAGTTTAATTTTTGAAAGATAAATATTTGAACCAACAGCAAGCTATAGAGATGAGTACAGAACGAGAAGAAATGCTAAATAGATCAAAACAAGTAGTTGTTTTTTTTATATTAAAGTAAAATATAATTAAGATATGAAGACATTGTTTTCCAGGAAGATTTTGTGTTCGGTTTGGAAGCTACTCGTGTTCGGTCATTACTTTTCCTCCGATTTCTGTCAGATCTTCCTCTTCTTTTTTATTTATTGTCATAGCATACATAATGATTAGTCTGATTGGAAGCGACTTAAATTAAAAGTTATTAATTTATTTAAAAAAGAAACTGTTCCAAATGTATGTATTATTACATATATTGTTATACATATATATTATATATATATATATATATATATATATATATATATATATATATATATATATATATATATATATATATATATATATATATATATAGAATAATACATACATATATTATATATATATATATATATATATATATATATATATATATATATTATAATTATTCACGTATGGGCCCTGGTGGACTACGCGAAGTACAATTAGAGGCGTTTGTTGTTGTTAGCTTTCCTTTGAGCCCATACTAATTTCATTCTTTCGCTATGAGCTTTTTTTCCTTTCGTCAGACCAAGTTGTTCCAGTCTTCCTACATTTTTCTCTCTGGCCAACCTTCCAAACGTTAACCTTGTGTCTGAAACAACCTCTATCCTGAATTTCACTTTGTGTAATATTTGCTGATCTTAGGTCCTCTTTAATTGCCGCAATCCATTTAATTATTTCTACTTTAGCTCTACTCCTATTTTCATAAAATTCGACTATTTGTCTAGTTAGCCTACTCGGATTCATCCGTTTGATGTGTCCGTAAAACTTAAATCTTCTTTTTCTCATATCGCTATGTATATCTGTGTATTGTTTGATTTCTTGGTTTTCTCGAAGTCGGTATGTTGTGCTATTTATTTGTTTGGGGCCTAGGATTTTTCTTATGATTTTTCTTTCCTTCTTTTCAATGTCCTCGATGACCCTCTTTCTATTCAAAATGAGCGTTTCTGCAGCATATAGACATTCTGGCTTAATAACCGTGTTGTAATGTCTCAGTTTTGTGTTTTTAGATAGGCATTTTTTGTTGTAAATATTTTGTGTAAGTCTCAATGCAGTTTCCATTTTTTGACATCTACCCTTATTGGCCGCTTTTTCCAACCCATTTTCCATGATTATTTCACCCAAATATTTGAATTGAGAGACTCGTCTGATGTTACCATATTTTGTTTTTAGAAATGGTGTTCTTAGTCTGTTGCAGGTCATGTATTGTGTCTTTTCAAAGGATATTTGGAGTCCTACCTTTTCTGCTGTTTCTTTTAGGATTTCAATCTGTTTTTGAGCCGTTAATACATCTTGAGCTAAAAATTGCTAGATCATCAGCAAATGCCAGACAATCAATTTTGATGTTGGTTCTCCCCAGTTTAATGGGCTGGTCAATATTCAGTGCCGACTGAACTCCTGTAGTGTGCCACTCCTGTATTACTTTTTCTAGAACACAGTTAAATAAGAGTGGCGAGAGTCCATCCCCTTGTCTCACACCAGTTTTAATTTCGAAGGGTTCTGAGATGTCACCCATGAATTTAACTTTTGACCTCGAGTTAGTTAACGTTGCTTTAATAATTGCCAGCGTTTTCAGATCTAGTCCTTGTTCTTTCAAGATTCGGAATAAAGATCGCGGTCAATAGAATCATATGCTTTTTTGAAATCCACAAATGTACAGACGAGATTTTTATTGTACAGTTTTTGATGTCTTAGAATCAACTTTAGATTCAGGATCTGTTCAGGGCAGGATCTGCCCGGTCGAAAACCTGCCTGATATTCACCAATGTTCGGTTCTAACTGTCCCTGTGCTCTGTCTAGTAGACATTGAGATAGAATCTTGTAACAAACTGGGAGAAGAGATATTCCTCTATAGTTGTTTACATCCGTTCTATCTCCTTTCTTATGTAGTGGATGGATTAAAGCGTCTTTCCAGTCTTCCGGAATCCGTTCGGTTCGCCAAACTTCTTGTAGAATTTTGGTTATTTCCTTGATTGTACCTGGACCAGCGGATTTCAAAAGTTCAGCAGTGATTCCATCTTCACCAGAAGCTTTGTTATTTTTAAGCCGCTTGGTATATATATATATATATATATATATATATATATATATATATATATATATATATATATATATATATATATATATATATATATATATATGTATGTAACTGAAAGTACTTTCGTAAATTTTACCAACGATTCTTCATGCCATTTTAAAGAAAAACAAAGGTCAAAAACCTAAGTTCTTACCAACCAATTTTTTATAATAAGGATGGAAAACCTAAGGTTCCCGACAAAAAATCATTCCAGTTACTAGAACACCAATCGAAAAGCTGTGATAAGAATTAATATTTTAAGCAAATATGTGTAAAGTGTATTGGCAAATATTAATTTGTTATGACTTAACGGATGAACTACAAATAAACATTTAAACATTGTTAAAACTATTTTTTAAAATTAAGAATCATGTCATACATCAGAACATATCCGTCGGCAATATCAGCGGCAACATCGCAATGGTATTTGCAACATTGCTACAAAAATTATTGCGGTGTAGGTTAGTGCTTGCATTTAAATTCGATTAAAAACTAAAACTTTATTCTTTACGCGAATATCTCGATATTCGTATGTACGGAGAAGTTTTCCAAAATTCCTAAGGGGATAGACGTATTTACGGGCAATAATACCGAGAAAGACTGCTTCCAGCTCGGCTAATATTTGTCCAAGTTTCTTAAAGTCTTTTAAATACGGGTAGTGTGGTTCCAAAATTTCAAGAATGAAGGAGGCAGCGAGAAATCGCGCCCGAAGTCGAAAAACGAATGTTACATCTTGTTGAAGAGGATTCTACCAGAAGTAATCGAAGTGTTGCGATAAGCTTTCAAGTGGATTGCATATTGAACACTAAAAGAGCAATTACTCTACTCTTATCATGTACAAAGGGTACAAGTACTCTTACCCGTTAATTTTTCACCCGTTTTTTTTGTTCACGAAGCTTCTTTCATCAGGAATGTGATGGTATACACTTTGAGAAGTTAATTTAATAAAACAATTAATCATGTGTTATACTATTAGTGCTAGTAATTTCTACTTTGACATTAAACGACAATAATGTGTACATTTTCTCTTTTTTGTCTGGAATAAATGGTTATAAAATGTGTAATTTTATTTTCAAACTTTCGATCGTAATAAATACAAAAATCGAAATAAAAATTGGTTATGTTGCCAATTGTTAAGAAAATTTCTGACCTTTTCTGAAAAGTTCTGACCTATTTTCAGCGGTAATAGGGGCATATTGGATATGTATTTTAAGGGAACTTTTTGTTCAAAAAAAATATAAAGAATCGTTGGTTAAATTTACGAAAGTAAATATATAACCTTCTTCCTTATACTCAAATATTTTGTTTTTGTTTCAGTTACTTTCATACTAAATATTTGATAATATAATGCAGACGTTTTACAGCCCTTACTACAGTTAGTTGCTAAATCAGTTAATGACACTTGAACACTTTTGAACACTTGAAGTTTTCTGCGTATAGCTTATATAATATTTTTTTTTATTTTATCATAAATCATTTATCTAAATTAAATTATTCGAAAATCAACTGTTAAAGCGGTTAAAAATTAAAGCTTCAAAGATTAATGAAAACTTCAACAATGTAATGAGGCCTTTCACAACGAATTTTATGATTTGTTATGTTATATAACCGAGACAATACAAATTCTGCTATAATCGCCTTCATTCATTATTTATGCATAGAAACGACTCGAAACAAAACTCGAGTCTGTTTATAATGGAGTTTAGGTAAAAAAAATATCGTTCTAAATGAGCACCGTTACATGCATAATTACAGATCAAAAGGGAAGCAGATTTCAAAGCCATAAATCTTCTCGTACGCGTGTACATAGACCAAGTCGTGATTTTTTTCGTTTTTGTTCGTCTTCACCGGAAAATTTCTATAGATCGTCCCACACGCCGAACCTGATTGTAATAACATGCCGAAGGATTGCTATGAAGCGTACGCGCATTATAGAAAAGAAACCGTAAAGAAAAATAGGTGTGGGTAGGGCACCTGGGGCTACTCGTACTCCCATTATCTATTTTCAGAAAGAGTAAGCGAACATCCAAGAAACAAAACCATTTCCAATCCGCCAATAAAAAGGCCCAGAATAAATCAATTTTTTATATCTTTCTACCAAAATATATATATATATATATATATATATATATATATATATATATATATATATATATATATATATATATATATATATATATATATATACACGTCACTACCCTTGGTAGAATTTAAGTTATTGTATTTATGGAGAGAGATATTGTTCAAATATGAATAAAAAAAAGCAGAAGCAAACACAGGAATGGAAATAGAAAACAATGCAAGAATATGCAAGAGGAATAGAAAACAATGCAAGAACATTGCTCGCAAAGTTATAAAAACTAAATCATAGCTGTTTGAAGATGACTTAATTATTTAAATATTATATGTTGTTTTCAAATAGTATTTATCGTTTCTCATATATATATATATATATATATATATATATATATATATATATATATATATATATATATATATATATATATATATATCATCATCATCATCATCATTTAGCCAGTGTCGATCCACTACACGATGGAGGCCTCTTTATCATAATGTCATCAGTCCATCGTGCTTTCGGTTTTCTTCGTAGAGATTTGCGATTGCGCGGTATCAACTCCAGGGTAGCTTTGGTCCATCTATCTTCACGTCGCCTCAAGATATGGCCTGCCCACCTCCATTTCTATTCCTGTATTCTTCCATTGATGTCACATACTTGTTTGTTCTTTGATCCATGTAAACGTCTGTCCTGCTTTAATTATAAAATTTGTATATACCGCATTAGCCAAGTACACATTTTTGCATTCCACTCTGTGCTACCCATAGTTTTGGAACTGGTTGAGGTGTGAGTGTTCAGGTTTTACTTCTGTATGTCATAACTGACAGGACGCACTGATCAAATACATTTCTATTCTGACACAGTGGGAGTTTGTTCTTAAATACTATAATAAACCCATCAAATGCCTGCCAGTTACATTTAACACGCCGTTCCAACTTCCGGGCGGTATTCCGCTTCATTGAAATCCTCTGTTCAAAATTGATATAGTAATCCAGTCCATTCATATGTTCAAAAACGTAATACATCACTGATTGGAGGCTATAGGGCGGTAGCTTCATAAATTTTTCTGTGCTTCTATTTTATGTAGAAGAATTTCTTCAGCATTTTTTCATAATTTGTACACTTGTGTTCTTTGAGGCATTTTGAATACAATCTTGCCAGTATTTTATATAAAGTTTGACCACCAGCTTTTAAGATTTCAACAGTTTTTGATATACTATGCATTACTTCCTTTGACTGATTCAGATCTACATATTACTTTGAATATCATTTTCTCACAAGATCTAGCACTTCCGTACGTGTCCTTCACACTGTTCCTAAAAGGCATCCTGCGTTCGTCATTGACTGCTGTTTTTTCATTAGCCCAAAGGTCGCATTAGAGAATTTGGGCTGAATAGAGAAAATTTTTCTGCTGATGCTATTGATGCAGTCATTTCAAGCACATTACTGGTTGATGTTGGCTCAGTCGGATTGATGATGAAATAGAAAATTTTGTTCAGATATGATAATGGATTCGAAAATTTGTAAGAAGTTTGCTATTGGATACCATTAATTGTTAAATTTCAGATAGCTACATTCATTATTCACATTTTCACAGCTTTTTAATTAAGAGCATATTGTACCTTCGGCTCAAGCAAATTGTAGAGAGTGTTCCCTAATGTACGAGACCATTTCCATATGTAGTAACTATTTAGATTCTTAGATGTCCGGCCTAAGAAAATATAACTGTCAAATTAACACTAGATTAGCTGGGAACGTCTTAGTGAAAGATCCCCTCAAGAAAAATGAATGCAATTATTTTCTTTTAATACTACTAATTGGCTTGAACCTTATAACAAATATAAATTTCGATCATATATTGAACCCATAACACTACATACCTTCCTAACTGAACACCTAAAATACATTCGTGTACATGCTTATCGATATCCTTTTGAAAACCCAATCAATCAGCTTTTTTCTGTCTCTTATTTAATTAATAATGCTCATTCCGCTCTCACTCTGAAAAAAAGCTCAGTAGATTACTCAGCAAGATACGCTCATACCGCACTAATATAAATGTAGCGCAGATATTGAAAGGCGATTTGCACGTCGTGTGATTGACAACTTATCTCGTATCTGCATGTGCAATTAATGCTCGATCGGTATAAAAATGCATGCAAGGATATGTCAATTGTTTCGACGTCATAAAATATGCATATATAATGCCTATTTTATAACGAAATCTTTAATATCGTTTATATGCAAAATATACATATAAATTAAGTATTAGTAAAAATATAATAAATTATATAAAAGTGTAAATATATCACAAAATACACATAAGGTCAAAAAATCATAAAGCAAATGTATATATATATATATATATATATATATATATATATATATATATATATATATATATATATATATATATATATATATATATATATATATATAGAGCATATTCACAGAGATCCAACTAGAGACCATGTACTTAGACTATTATACATCCACGTCGAGATCATCGCGCCATTTTAGTGCGGTCAGCGTGGCATCATTGAGTTCGCATAGGCCACCTGAGAGACTTCTCAAAGGGCAGTACTTCACCAGATGGTTCATTGTTGGATATAGATCGCCGCAGCCCAGGGGATGTCGCCATCTTCCATTTGTATAACATGTCATTGCATCTTCCATGTCCAGTTCTAATCCTGTTCAATCGACCCCAAGAGCTCCTCGGGGGGTTCAAACCCAGCATTTCCTTATCTTGCAGATTGATAAGGTCGATATTCCTGGTAGGGTTGTTTTGAAGGAGAGATGTCCACCTTCCATTAATATCTACTCCACTTTTCAAGTCTATATCTATACAGATTGGATGGCATAATTTCAATCGTAAACCATTGCTGGTTGTTCATGGTTGTTATGGTTGTTGCAGGTTGTTCATGGTTGTTATGAGAAATTTTGACATATTTGCATCGTGAATTCTGCCCCATTATTCTTTTGCTCCCTTCAGCCTGCGCAGTTCCGGAGGGACAATATTGCACAAAGGGGGTAGCCAGGCGGTGGGTATTGATTTCACGGTGCCAGATATAGTTCTCATGGTGTCATTCAACTGAACATTTAGTTTATAAGTATATATTATATTATTATTATAGTATATATTATAAGGGCACACAATACTCTACAGAGGAGTAAATGAGTGTTAGCGGAGATATTCGAAGTATCTGACCATTCGATCCCCAGGATAATCCTGCTAACTTGTGAATAACATTGTTTCGGGTCTTAACTTTCTGTGCCACCCCGCAGATATGCTGTCTGTAAGTGAGCACGGTATGGAAAAAACAATTGAATAGTTGCAAAATAATATATAAAATAAAAAATGTTATTAAATAATTAACATTTTACATTGTTTCGAAATTACCAAAGGCCATTCATACTAGGTTTTCTTACATATTTTTATCGATATTTACGTTAAAATACAAAATATTACCTAATGGTTAAATTATAATTATTACATTCTTGTAAAGATATATATGTAATTAACTACAAGTCAGATATAAATATTTGGAAAATCTATCTCGCATATGCATATGGAATTAATGCAAATGTCAATTGTTACAGATAAAATATGCACTAAATTTTTCCTTTTTTGATATTTTTTGACCTACATTTGTTACACGTACACAGCTGTTTTGATTTATAACATTTATATATAACTATTTTAAATTGGTTTTGTATCACTTCAATTAAAAATTCATTTGTAATCCAAATTATATAATTCTACTAATACATATTAGGCGATCAATTTAATTGTCTGTCTATTTTGACTATCTTCAGCATTCATTTACGGAAAAAGTAAATCTTCAATCTAATCTCTCTCACTTTCAATGCACTTTCGCCATCTTTCAGTCAAGTGTGTAATTCCAGATCGAAAAAAAAAACTTAATGGTTTTGATGTGATAAAGTTACTGAGATTTTCTCCAACTTTCTCAAAACATGTATAGCGGTTATCAGATTATGTTGCTGAGGTAGGAAGAGATAAAAATCGAATGGGCTAAGTCTGGAGAATATGCCGGGTGTGATAAAATCTCCCAGCGCAAGTCGATGATTGTTTCTAGAATCTTTTGCCGTGTATGGATCGGAATTACCGAAATAGCATTATCTCCCAAAGCTGCTCAAATCATGTCGTGTCATGTCTTCCACAGCATTTTTGTTTTAGTTAAATTGCAAAAAGAAGCCGTCTACAACTGATCTTTTAATTTATATTTATAATTCGTTTTAAAAAATCTGATTCGAACAGATTCTGTAATCGATAAAACGTGGGGTCCGAATATTAACTTGCATATCGAATATTTATAATGTATATATAACATTATAGGAGGATGGTCTGATAAGTTCGTAGAAAAACATATAGATAGCGCTGTTTTAAATATTTTTGTGGACCTCTGGCAAATTCACTAATTCACTACTCCGACTGTCAACTCTCAGATGGCTGCCATTTAAATAGCTTTTACTTTCATTTTAACTGCTTTGTTCTTAAGAGCGTGGCTGGATAATATGAATAGTATATAGGCTCGAAAAGTGCCCGGTTTGGCATAAAATATATATATATATATATATATATATATATATATATATATATATATATATATATATATATATATATATATATATATATATATATATATATATATATATATATATATATATATATATATATATATATATATATATATATAATATATATATATATATATATATATATATATATATATATATATATATATATATATATATATATATATTATAGTTTATTTGCTTTTTGTAGTGATCGAGTAAAACAAAACGACTTTTTGCATTTTATGAAAAGTGTATAAAATTGAAATTCGAGCTGTTGTAAAATACTTTGTTTTGAAGGGTTTAACCCTGACGGATATACAAGAATAGTTAAATTCCACTTTAAAGGATTCTCCTCCTTCATTTTCAATGGTTAAAAAGTGGGCTACTGAACTTAAACGCTCAAGAGGCCATAAACCATCATCACCGACGAAATTGTCACAAAAATCCTCAATGTCGTATTAAATCTCCGACTGAAGGTATGCGATTGTTCTGCTATTGTAAACATCTAAACATCTAAATAGACCGTGTTCACTACAATTTACACGATGCATGCCATATTTGTTAACATTGGACGAAAGATGTATTCAAATTAACAAGAGTATTTAGGTCTATTTAAATGCAATTTTGCTGCGTTTCTTCAACATTTAATTTAGTAAATAAAACATGAATTCACTATCGTACATCAGGGATGAAGCAGGAGTTTAAACATTGAGTACGAGCAAGTGAGAGTGCATCAATAAAATACGGTACCGTTTTGCATGACTACAGTATTCTTGGATTCTCATGAAGTGGTGTTCATAGTCTACCCGGCAGGTTCAGAATCATCACCAGAGACTCTGGGGACATCACTACCACTTCCCATGGAAATTTTTGACTTCCTATTTTCCTTCGCTATATTGAAGTCCAGAGCCATATCATTGTGGGTCACCTCTACATCTCCATCTTTTTCAGGTGGCCAAACCAGCTTAGACATTTCTCTTCTATAGTGTGCATTATGTCATATGATACTCCAATTTCTTCCATTATTGTGTCATTTATGACTTTATCCGTAAGAGTCTTAACACAACTGCGTCACCAAAAGTCTATTTCGATAGCCCTCTGTGTATTTCTGTCAAACACTTCTCATACCTCTGCTCCATATAGTGTTATGTTTTCTACTGTAGTCTTATTTAATCTTAATTTGATGTTATTTGACATATTTCTACTCGAAATTATCGGGTGTAGTTGTCGTATTGCCACCCTGAATTTTCCAACTCTAAGTCAGATTTTCTCTTCACTTCCACCTTTAAAGGACATAATTATTCCAAAGAATATATAGGTCTGATAGTTTCTACATTCATTTTCTAAGTTTGTCTCTTTCCCCTCCACCAACCAACTACCATGTATTCGGTTTCCTTAAAACGTATTTGAAGTCCCCCCTTTTTATATAATTCGGTTAACTTTTGCAGCATGTAGCAGACATAGTCTTCATCCTCGACGAAAATCACTTGATGGTTGCGAACAGTTAAAAAGCTAACGTGTTGCGTATATTCTAATTCCCATTTTCCACACTTTCTTCTTTCTAGACAAACTAAGCAACAACTTTGTCGTAATCATTTGATTACTTCTAATTCAGGCGTGAGTACATGTTCAACTGTGGCAGATCTTTTAGATAGTATTGGCTTCTACTTAATCAAAATTCATTATAAATGTTTAATAAAAGACTTTTTTGTCAACATTCCCACTTTATAATTAATATTTAACGCGTTACGTTAGCACAGTAGCTTCCTTAGAATGAATCTACAGAGCTAGTTTTATTCTGATAAACCTACGGTGCTATCTAAATACGTTAAACATTAATAGTGAGGTAGAACTTTTCACAAAAAACTTTTTTATTAAACATTTGACGGAGCTAGTATATGGCAAATATTAGTACAAAAATTATGAATTTTCCTGCGTAAAAATGCACATACTCATTCGATTTATTCTATTCACGTTAACATTTGGCAACTTCTCAGAACCTTAGTTTGTCACATTTCTGTAAACATCTTCATATCTTGTACTATCTGTTATGAGTGATCTCTATAATAATGATTCTATAATAATGAATTTACTCATTTTCGTTTAAATATTTTAATGTGTTTTAATATTATTATCATCACTATTAATTTCGAAATAATTCTTTACAAATGAAAATAATTTCTTAATTTTAAGAAATATGTAAGGGAAAACGTTATTTAATTTGAATAATCTTAATTGAAATGATGTATCTCATAATGACCACCTTCAACTTGGATGACTCTTGCAGTGAAAAAGATCGACTTAATGTCTTAATTTTATATACATCGCGACTACTTTTCAAGCTTTTTAATGACCTTTCCACTTGATGGTTTGATATTCGAGTTACATTCAGTCTCTAAAACAAGATTAATGAAGCAAATAAAACGCGAACAAACCCATATAATATCTCTTAATTTATCAGGACAACAACAAATGGTAACATCAGATAGTAAAAGGTGCTTGACCTAACTAACCACAAAAAAAACTGTAGTTTACACAGTTGCTAATCTAATGCGGCCGGCGCGAAAAAGCACCTGATATCGCAATTAACTCGTAAACCAATAACGATAGAGGAAAAAATCTACATCGTTAAAGCATGAGAGAAAACAACAAAGGGATTATTGAAAAAGCGGTCGGCATTCTCAATGGACACGACACGCGGAAAACATTCTCCTCCACAGGTTAATTAATCAACTATCAACTGATTGATTCGTACATTACGGCAATCGATTAGATATTAATTGTGAGCTTAAAAACCGGTTGCGGTCGCTTTTCTTTTCGATAGTTTCGTGAAACAAGTGCAGGTGGTATATTAGTTTTCATTATTGGTGGTAGGCAATTGAGAAATTGAGACCTTTTATTGTTTAACTGTGGATGATTTTCTTCCATGTCTTCTTTTGTACCTAATATGTCATGATTTTGTACACTTACATATTATATGGAGTGTAAGGGAAATAACTTTCGTAAATTTAACCAACGATTCTTCACCGCATTTGAAAGAAAAAAGTTTCATACAAGAAGGGGCAAAATACCTAAAAATTATTTAAGCAAATATGTGTAAAAACATATTTGGCAAATAGCAAGTGCTCAATTCGAAGAGATTTATTACTAAATCAACACCAAATCAACACCATGTTAGCATCATCAGGAGATGATTTAATCTAATTCTATAACTAGACTATGTTCTATTTATATGATAACCCTACCTAATGAAACAGTAAAAATCGTGAACCGTGAAGTTTACTGGGCCGTACATTAATAATTGAAAAAGTTGACTGAAGCGAATAGGTCTTTTATCCTGGTTCAAGATTTTCTTACATTTTTCTGTTTGAATGCTTTCATACGCATCACACCACAATATAGATATTAGTAATTTAAGACTGGTTAAAAGAGTAAATATCAATAGGGCTTTGGATACATATGAAAGCATTCAAATAAAAAAATGTAAGAAAATCATGAACCAGGATGAAGGACCTATTCCGTTCTGTCAACTTTTTCTATTAATGTAAGGCTCAGTAAACTTCACGGTTCATGATTTTTACACGCTTTATTAAGTAGGGTTATCATATAAATAGAACATAGTTTAGTTTTAGAATTAGATTAAATCATACACTGAGGATGCTAACATGGTTAGCGAAAGGTGCGTCGAGAAGTTTAAAAAAGTGATTTGGTGTTTAGTGGTAAATCTCTTGGAGTTTAGTTTTTCACACCAAAGGTTCCTATAGAAGAATTGAAATAATAGGTGGTTATTATTTAATGAATAAATTACAGATAACTAATGAACATTAATGTTAAAACAATTTTTTGAAAATTCATAATAAGCCATACACCATCCAAAAATTGAAAGTGGCTAATTGAAATCACCCCACGTGTTGGCTGACAAGAAATATTTCACTGCATGTTTTTAAATTCCATAATAATATGCTTTTTATTTACGGAAAAATAGCAACCAGATATAAATGTACCAGGACTTTTCAACTTGTTCAAGGAAAATAGATTAGAAACGTGTCAAGCTTCCATAAACTCAAATGATGAAAGTTTTAAACATGTAATTTAATAAACAAATTAATCATTTGTTTTTAATGTGACGTGAATTGTTTAAAATGTATTGGAGTGTGAAAAGTTAGTGCTAGCAATTTCAACTTTAACATTAAATGACCTTAATTTGTAAGTTTTTCTTTTTGCAAACAATAAACCACATTTTCGCATGCAACAGTGTATGCAGTGCATGCAAAATTGTATTTTTGATTGTTTGAAAAAAATCGGCCGGTAAGAGTGCTTGTGCTTTTTATACATGATAAGGGTAGAGTAAGTGCTCTTTCAGTGTTCTATTTACAATCCAATAGAAAACTCTAACTTGTCGCGCAACACTTCGAGTATTTCTGGTGGAATCCTCTTCAAGAAGATGTCAAATTTGTTCTTCGACTTCAGGATCGATTCCTCCTTCCGCCCATACTCTTGATATTTTAGAAACACACTATGCTTTGAGAAACTTAAACAAATATTTGCCTAGCTGGAAGTGGTTTTTCTGGATATCAGTACATCGTAAATATCGTAAACACGCTTAGCGTCTTCGACATTTTGAAGAGTTTCCCCGTAAATACAAACAAAGCATATCGCGATGTTCTCATACAGAATATATTTTTGGTTTTAAATCTAACTTAAATGCACGCACTGACCTACTCTAAAATATGTTTTGCCGCAATGTTGAAATAACATTTTTTACGACGTTGCCACATCTATTTAATTAAAAAATTCTTTTAAATTCTAAAGTTTATTCGCCAAGTAATCACTAATTACTATTAGCTAAATATGCTTATACACATATTTGCTTAAAATGTTAATTTTTATCATTGTTTTTCGATTGGTGATTTAGTAATTTTACAATTTTGTTTCTTGAGAACCCTTAGGTGTTTGTTTCTTGCTCTAATAGACTTTTTTGTTTAAAATGAGATGATAAATCGATGGTTAAATTTACGAATAAACTTTCCCTTACACTCTATATATTGACGGTGACTACTGAGAGCTTTTAGTTCAAATAAACTTCAAAGCCATCATATAACTGTTTAAAATTCATTGAAAGGGTTAATAGGCACATTTACTCTTCGATGTATCATATTCAAAACCAGAAATATGAACGATTACAAGCGTAATATTGACGTTGGCCTCTTGCAGTATTTATAATGCAACTACAACAACATGGAAATCGGGATTGTTTTGTTGAAACGTCCGGTTAATGATCTTGAAGAAAAAATCAGGATTTTTACGGGTTATATAAACTTCACAACAAACCATCATTTTGTCTCTTACATTCCGTAGCAAACTTCAAAAATTATTTCTCTCTAACCATTACGGATCCACAAGCAAATATCAGATTTACTTAAAAAATGAGTATTTTCCAATCTTCATCTCAGTTTAGTCATAGATTTTATCATTTCAGTCAGATAATGTAGGGCTGATTGATCAGAGCCATTGTTATTCTTTTAAAATAGGAAACTAGCCCAAAATAATGACTATAACGATATATAAAATATATTGTTATTGTCTGAACTATATCCAAAAAACCAAAAACCAAAAACCAAAAAACCTTCCCTACCAACCTTAAGGTACATTGCTAACCTTTAAGGGTAAACAGCCTCGCTTTCCCTACTCGCCTATAGTTCTTTTTGATTGATCGCAGCCTCTTTTGAAATATTGTCTACCCTCTTAAGATTATAATCCCCAACAATATATAACAACTATTACTATCTCTTACAATTTGAGTATATAGAAGCAAATTAAGTTAATACCATAGGGACATTAAATATCTATTAATGAACCTAAAATATAGAAGGCTATTAAACAGATAACAAACGAGTAACCGGATTCGAAGGAATATCACCCGAACTGGTGTTGTTGAATAAGGATAATAGTTAAAAACAAAAGCCTATTTCCTATTATATAGAAACAAGCCTAAATATTAGTTCAGGAAAAAACCTTGACAGTAACAATTTGATACAGTTTACGCCAAATTTTAAGGTGACTTCACGTATTTCCCTATAAGATTTAAATTGTGTAAGACCTGTTGCCTACAGACAATTATAAGCGATTAGAATACTATAATGCCATTATAAACCACTTCCATCAAAATGGGAATTTTCATGCAAAATTAATAATGAGCGATGAAACTCAATTTTACCTATGTTGTCAAGTGAATAAACAGAATATCAATTTCTGGGTAAGAAAGTATCCCCATCACTTTCATCAGACTCCATTACTTGCAGAAAAATATACAGCATAATTGGTAGTCATGCTTAAATATCATTGGACCATATTTTTATGAAGACGATAATTGAAATGCAGTTGTAGTCAACGGTGAATACAATAGATATGACTAAAAACGTTTTGATGCCTCAAAAACAAAAAGGACTGGGGAATATGTGGTTCAAGCAAGAAAGTGTAACAGCACCATACCTTATGTAAAACAATCAACATTTTAAAAATCATTTTCCCTAGTCCTTTAGTTTAATTTCTAGAAATGGAGATCCATCGTGGCTGTTATTAATTCTAATTTATATGCTCCGGATTATTTTCATAGTAATTTTTTAAGGAACACGTTTACAGAAATAAACCATAAACCAAACAGCAATTCAAGAATAGAATAGCAAAACTAATGGAAAATGTGATAAAAAGGGTACAAAGTTACATTGTTGCCAATAGCTCACATTTCATTGGCAACATTTTCAAAAATTAACACTATTAACACTGTTTATATATATATATATATATATATATATATATATATATATATATATATATATATATATATATATATATATATATATATATATATATATATATATTAAAAAGCTAAGGAAGCTGAAGGATATATATATATATATATATATATATATATATATATATATATATATATATATATATATATATATATATTCTTGTAGTGAAAATGATATTAGAAAGGTATTGTGATTGCACCTGCTTGATAAAAATGACTGTAATTTAGTACTTGCCATATCAAACCGTCACATCTTCCTTCCCACACATCATAACGCATGTATAATCGTGTGACTCTTTACAGAATTTGAGACAGATCGACAAGATCAAAAACAATGGGACCCAGTCCTTATTAGGCTAATGACCGCCTCCGATGTTACCATTGTTCTACCCGGTACTTCGTTCGCCTTTTTGTATCACCTGATACAGCCGCGTCCTAAAACGACACTGACAAATTTCTATCGATAACTGTGGAATTTTAATACTCTTTTGATATTGTTTACTTTATATGTGTCATTTTTCATTCGGTTTAGCTAAATATGAAATGAAAGAAATTTTAAAATTCTTTATATTAAATGTCTAAAACAGTTAGTGTATTCAAAATACACACGTTTTGATTTCTTGTTCAAAGAGGTCATAACACATCGTTTAATAAGTCGCCGGTCTGACATATAGATGACATCACTTACGAAAAATTCTTTCAAACGTCATGTGTCAAAATTTCAAAACAATCTGTCTACTAATTTCTGAGCTGTTGTGTTTTAATTAACGTTACTTTTATTATTTTCAAAACAATAAAAAAAATAATTTCGCGTGATAATTAAGTATTGTTTTTTGATGAAGAAAAATACCGTTGAAGCAAAATAATGGCTTGATAAACATTTCTCGGGCTCTGAGTAATTCTGGGTAATTCTGCTGAATTCAACCGTGACCGTACAAGCACCGATGATACTGAAAGCTGTGGACGTCCAAATGAGATGGTTATACCAGACAACATCAGAAAATTTCCAAAATTATTTCGCAGAAGGCGCGGAAGATAGTTGATATCATGAAGATATCGACATAAAGTATTTATACCATTTTGCATGAATATTTGGGAATACGTAAATTGCTATTGAAATGTTTAGAGCTGTTTAAGCCAAATAAAAAGGATTTTTTTCTTGCGGTATGTGACAATGGATGAAACATGGATATATCACTACACCCCGGAGTCAAATCGGTGGTCAGCTGAGTGGACAGCAGCCTGTGAAAGCTGTCCAAAGCGGGGAAAAAAACAACCATCATCGGCAGGCAAGGTTATGGACTCTGAGATATTGTTCATCTAATAACGCGAGAAAGGTAAAACTATGAATAGCGAATATTACATAGCATTATTGGTGCGTTTGAAGGACGAAATCGCAAAAAAGGCTCCAAATGGACAAAAACATTGCTGTTTCATCAAGACAATGCACCGTATCATAAATCATTGGCAACGATGGCTAAATTGCACTTGGAACTGTTTCCTCGTCAATCTTATTCTCCAGAACTGGCTCTTAGCGACTATTTTCTATTCTCAGACCTCCAAAAAAATGCTCGCTGGAAAGAAATTTCGTTCCAATGAATTGCCGAAACTGAAGGATATTTTGAAGGCAAAGATAAATCGTTCTATAAAAAGGCATAGAAATGTTAGAAAAGCGTTGGAATGGTTGTATTGATCTTCAAGGAGAATAATATATTCATGAATAAAGTTGAAATTTGCAAAAAAATTGTGTTTTGTCATACCGGGGACTTATTGACCGATGTGTTATATAACACATTATAGTTTAATAATATATCAATAATATATGTGTATTTTTATCTATTGGTTATTAGATTAAGTATGTATTAGTTTACTGATTCTTGTTTAATTTAACATATTACGACCAGTGCTCGGAAATTATTGTTAATGTCAATAAATCTCGTATTGCCTATAATATAATATAACCGGTGGGACAAATGTCACGCTACTATTTTAATTATATATAGCTTTTAAAAGAAATAGGATAGACTTTTTTTCTATAATATGTTTATTTGGTCTCTAAATGTTATGTTAATTAATTTCTAAAGTATATCGATCAAATGTGAGCTATTACCAGCAAGGTATCTTTGCGCCCTTTTTAATACATTTTCCATAATTTTTGTCAAAATATCTGGTGTTAAATGGATTAAAAAATTCCCGTAAAAAATATTCCATAGTCGTCAAATCAATTGTGTATGAAAATTGGCAATTTGATGGAAGGTTTGGAAGATTTGAAGGATTGATGGTTTAAGAAGGGTATTACAGTATTCTAACAGCTTCTTATTGTCCATAGGCAAGAAGTCTTTATCAATTTAAATCTTATAGAAAAACATGTTCAATTCACTTCTCAAAATTCGGTATAAAGTGCGTGGAGAAATTCTCTATTCCACATGTGCAATAATTTTAGCCCTTGATTATTTTCAACTTTGGTGCCGGAGATGGGTCCTTCGCATTCCGTGAATTACCAGACGAACAAACGAATCCGTTATTCAAGAAATTAATGAACCCCCAAGCCTATCCGAAATTTTTTATGAGCCGGTACTAAGATTCTTCGGTCACACTAAACGTAGGGATATTCATAGCCTAGAAAGATAGGGACGGTTGAAGATTCTAGATTACGCGGAAAGCCTATAAAAAATGGACAGACCAAATTAAAGACCTATTTGTATATCTCTCCAATACGCAATCAAAGAAGCCAGAAAGAGAGAACCTTGGCGAGTAGTCCGAAAAGTACGCAATCGGAATTAGTTTCTATAGATCACGACTCTTTTGTAACGAAAAACACGACGAGCACGAAGAAGAAAAGGAAGAAGAAGAAGAAAGATGCCTATTAATGTGATATTATTTAATTAGTTAACTTTAAGATACTTAGTAATTTATTTATTTAAAATTATCAATTCGAAAGCACGGCTTAGTATCAATAAATCGAATAATATTTATATACCTTCAAATTTCTAAAATATTTGAAATCTAACACAAAACGATTCTTAAACAGTTAAAATATTACAATATGAATTATTTTAAAGGGAATAATACAAATTTTATTGAACAAATACACAGTTTGCAGTTAATTCCGTTACCGTGAATACTATTTTTAAATAGTATTATAATGAAAATAAAAATAATTCTAAAAATCAATAATTTTTTTTGAGAAAATACTTTTCTTCTTAGGGCTTGTTTGTAAAATCACTTCGACAAGACAACGACATAACCGTCATTATTATGCTCTGAAAGAAAATCGTGTCATTTTTTTTATCATGGCCTACATTCCTTCAAGTCCAGTTAGTTATGGGACATGCTTTAGTTGAAATATATATTTGAATCGGATGTATTTCAATGTGCCTCGTAAATAATCGTCGCTCGCTAAATGGTGGTCTTAATAACGTACCCAATGGTACTGGAATAAGTTAATAGTATCGATAAATAACCCATCGCCCATCTTCGGGCTAATATCATTTGTAAACTGAACAACGAACGGCTTCATTAATCGAGAAGGATAAAGCTCTCATTTGTGACGTTTAATGGGTTGCGGCCGTAGCAGCCGAAAGCGGTTGAATAAAACATTATCATTATTATTATTATTACTTTGATTTATGAAAAGAGCGATGTGTGTTTCTCTATTTCAGCTTTGCAAAATAAACGAGCAGCAAGCGTGTGTTGTTTAATGATTTTTCCTTTATATCATAATATAAAACGTCACATATTATTGGCTTAGTTTATTTGAGTGACTTACCAGGACCTTTCAAAAATATTTATATAAGGAATTAGTTTAATTTTTAACCCAGTAGAGCACTCATGGATGTTTTTCCATTCATTTTTAATTAAATTTTCTGTAGTTATGAAAATAGTCTTTTAAGTATCTATATTATTGTGGCTGTTTTTTTTTCTTTAATTTGTTCATTTAAACAATGATGTAAACTGTCCTGTATTAGTTGACACCTCTATGATTAACGCTTTATAAAAATAATGTTTGTGATAAGTTACATATTTTCGACATTTGAAAAGCTATAATAAAAATAAAACTTTTGGCAGGTATGTGTAAAAGCATATTTACCCAATATTAATGGGTTATTACTTAATGAATAAACTAGACATAAACTAATGAACATTGTTAAAACATTTTGTTTTAAATTTAGAATTATGCCATATATCATCCAAAATGTGATAACGTCGCCAACCAATGGAAACTGCATGGCAAAAAATGCATTTTGTACGCGAATATCACGATATGTTTCTTATTTAGGTAGAAATTCCAAAATTCCAAAAGGGCTAAGTTTCTCAAACACTTTTGGATACGGGTTTCAATATACAAAATTTCAAGAATTTATATAGAATACATTGGATTGTACATAGAACTCTAAAATAACAATTGCTGTAACTTTATCATGTACAAAAGGTACAAGTATTCTTGCCAGATGATTTTTCACCCAAGCAGAAATATAGTGAATGGTTTATTGGCCGAAATCAAAGGAATACAAAAGTTATGTTTAATATTTTACCAACCGACAAAGCTTCTTTCACGGGAAATAGAATTTTAAAATTTTTACAATTTCCAAAGTTGGCCAGATGAAGATCCCAATGAAGTTACTGGAAAAATATTCCAACACATAAATTTTCTATAATCTATGAGGTTGATTAGTAGAAAATCAGATTATAGGTGAGTTTGTTTAACTCCAAAGATTAAAGGGGCAGGAATTTTTTTTAATAAATGAGTTGGCAATTTTCTTAGAAAATCTGTCCCTTCAATTGCCTTTCAATGCACCTTCAATTGAATATTTGCATGATAGTGCTGCAGTACACATAAACCGTCCGATTGTCGAGCACTTAAATAATAAATTGGAAACAGGTGCATAGGAAGAAATAGGCACATGCCTGCCAGATCTCCTGAACTTAATCCTTTGGATTTTACTTTTGAGGGCCATATAAAAAATCTGGTTTCTAAATCTGAAATAACAGTTGAAAATAATTTGCGACGACGTATTTTTACTGCTGCCCACTAGATTAGAAATATTCCACGACTTTTTTAAAGTGTTTGGGAAAGCTGGTTAAATAGTACCAGGCTTGCAGAGACTCAAATGGTGGATATTTTGAACATTTAGTTTAATAAAACAATTAATCATAAGTTTCTTAATATGTAAGCGTATTATATTTTAATATATTTTCAAATAACACCTTAAGAGAGCAATAAAACAATAACTAAATTCTGATCAAAAAGTTCTGACATGTTTTCGACGGAAATTGTAGCATTTCGGAAAGATGTTTTAAGGAAACGTTTTATTTAAAATGATGTAAAGAATCATTGGTTAAATTTTACGAAATAATCTTGCCTTACACGACACGATGTATATATGCATAAAAACTTGTTTAGTTAGGGCTGGAAGAAAATAATATTAATAAGCAGTGCTTTGTCCATTCTCCCACCATACTGATGATGGTTATAATGACAGAAAACAGTTATATACATATATATATATATATATATATATATATATATATATATATATATATATATATATATATATATATATTATCCCAGAATATGAGGCAAAATCCCGGTTTCCGATAGAACACATAAAAATAATATGATAAGTTTCTATACACTTTTTTATAAAAAAGTTTTTAAATTGCCACACAAAAAAAAATCTAATGGATTTAGGTCAGGTTTAAGTATTCTTGAGCGACTAGATTACAATGTGGTGGGGCTCCATTATTCATGAACCACATATCATGTCGTATTACCAGAGGTAGGATCTTCTAACGGTTCTGGCAAATTGTTTTGAAGAAATTCCAAATAAAGTTCTCCGATTAACCTTATTGACAATACAAATGGTCCAACTAAATGTTGCCCGATAATTCCGACTCACACGTTGATGGGTTCAAATTGATGCTGATGATGCGTTACAATAGAAGCATGGGGATTTTCCTCTGCCCATAAATGCAAATTATGGGAGTTTATGATGACGATTTTAGAAAATCCAGCTTCGTCCGTCAATAGAACTGAACCAATGAAATTTGCATCGTTACTGTACCGATCTAAAACCCAATTAGAAAATTTCATCCTCCGCGGAAAGCCTTCAGAATGAAACGCATGGACTTTTTGAAGATAGTACAAATGCAACTGTTGCTCTCTAAGGATTCTAGAGACCGTCGATTTTGCGCAATCAAACTCGACAGCCAATTTTCGGACACTTGTTGAAGGATCTGCTTCTGCGGCATTTAGGATGTTTTTTTCAACACCCTCACCGCGGTGGATTTAATTTCCGCAGATGTCGATCGCTTTGTGTGCGCAGTTGTGGATCAAACCTTCCTAAAATTATTTGCGACACTTTACATTAAATATCTATCATTCGATGAGTACAAGCAAAAATAAAATATCGTACTTTTTACCTGTCTCCCTCAAACGACGATCCATTTTTTCAAAGGTTTTCCTATCAGGAATTCTTCTATTGGGAAATCGTTCTTCATAAAGTCTTCTGGTTTGGACGGCATTACATGATGCAAGCCCAGATACATTAAATGCATGTGAACATATTCAGCAAACGTAAATCCCATTAATTCCTTTATTAATCCTTTATTTCAATTGACTAATCAAGAAGAAAAAAAAGAAAAAAGATCGAAACTTTCAAAATACTCTATTTTCAACTGACCCTGCAATAAATATCCTTATTTAAATCGGTGCATATCAAAAAACCATAGCAGCAAACAAGGAATTTTATGAAGATAACAACCAAAGCAAAACTTCATATTTATTGAAGAATTTTCGTCGAATTTCGATCAAGAGAACTTTTTTTTAGTTTAAGGTTTAAGCTATCCGAAAATATTTTTGTTTGCCTTTGTCGTACAGGGTGTAAAAAAATAGCATTCCTGTGCTAGGGCTAGTGTCCGTCCCTGGCAAACTAAGGCCCTGGCAAACAAAAATAAGTCGAATGTAATTGAAAGTGTTCATTGTAAGAAGACTTACCTAATAACCATCATGTTATATATGTTCTGTTCTATCTATGTTCTTATGTGTTGTGTTCTATATATATATATATATATATATATATATATATATATATATATATATATATATATATATATATATATATATATATATATATATATATTGTCCTAGAGTGTTCCATGTTCCAATAGGGGTACGCTGTTAAATTATCATGGCACATCATGTGTGTCTATATATGTTTGTAGGTATTCATAAATAACCTTTTCGGATCGTATTGCACATACCTGTAATTATTTAAAGCAATTTTAGAATAGTTCAAAGCAATTTCTTAAATTTTAAGCCTGCACAAGTCAGGTTACGGTAATCTACTTGTAATAGAATTACGATAATCGACCAATGAGGCAATAACATATTTGTTTTGCGCTTCACTTATTCCGAATTAACGTTCTATTAACATTATTTATTATGGTTTCCAGTAAATTTCCCCATGTTTACTTTCACACGTTTTTGGTTTTATCCAAAGCGCGTTATTTTCGTTTTCTTTTTTATTAGTGGTAGAAAATAATACAATTATGCGGTAAACTTTTTTCTACTTTTTATGGATATTACATCAAATATAATTACAATCTTATTCTGACGTCGTTTCAAAAAATGAAATTACAGAAAAGAGTATTTAGTGTATAGATCAGAATTATTTTTTATTGCAAATTGATTAAGTTTTTCGCAAATGCAAAATGTTTTCAATTCACCAAGACTACTTTTTTGTTTGTTCAGAAATATGTTGTTACACATAGTGCTTTACATATTTTAATAGCATATTGTGACTAGTAATTCGAATGAATTTATATATAGCAATTATAACAAGTTTTTGACGCCGCAGTTGATGTATTAGAATAACATTTGGTTGGGTAATTTTAACTTAATTTCATTATATTTTTAATTTCATTATTATTTTGAAAAATAGCTTTTCTAATAACGCTCCATGATTTTGAAACCAATATGACATTCCATTTTGTTTTGACAATGTTCGAAGTCAGATGAGTCCAATATTTTTGTTATCATGAGACAGCTATTATAGCCGTGACTGCCGCGTTTGTTCATTGCGGACTGAATATAAAAATATTAATTTCAAAGGGTAATTTTCCTAGTGTGTCCGAATTTCCTATACGAATCAAGTCATTATGGCACATCAAATGTTTGGTAAATTATCATGGAATTTATAACATCAGGGCAACGCTTGCAAATTGTCGAAATGTATTATCAAAATCAATGTTCTGTGGGCCAAACTTATAGAGCAACTTATTTTATATAACCGGTCTACCGAACGATGTATTCGCCGGATTATCGACAAACTCGGAACGCTGTTCGATATTAAAACAAAAATAAGATTAAAAACTGTGCATTCCGAAGAATACATCGCCGCTGTTGCTGGTTGTGTTGATGAAGATCCAAATTTATCAATTCGTTAATGGGAATCGTTACAAAGCGATAATCAATGATTATTTAATTAGGAATTTGAATGGTATTGATCTGTAGGAGATATGGTTCCAATAGGACGGCTTCGCATGTCACACATAAAACACCACAATCGATTTATTGATGGAACATTTTGGTAAGAAAATTATGTAGAAGAACGATGATAATTTTAGAAAACGAATCTGTTAATTGGCCCACAAGTGTTGTGTTTTAACGCCTTTAGATTATTTGCTTTGGGGTGGTGTTAAATATTTGGTCTATGCTGATTAACCAGCAAATATTGACGCTTTGGAAGCCTACAAAACTCGGATATTTACGGAAGACCGAAATTGTTTACAAACATTAAGGCCATTAAATGATATTTCACATTAAATAAACAGTTTCAAGGCATCTAGTTTGGACGCATTAAAAAAATTATCATATATATATATATATATATATATATATATATATATATATATATATATATATATATATATATATATATATATATATATATATATATATATATATACATATATATATATATATATATATATATATATATATATATATATATATATATATATATATATATATATTCGAATGAACTTTACACATTGTAGTTTTACTAATAATAATTTACAATAAATGTTGAGTATTACTAGCATTAACAATTAATATTACAAGGAAATCAAAACAAATATAAATATAATAGTATAATATTAAAGGTTTACATCACAGGCGCAGTTCGAAATTTGTATTCCAGTGTTTCATCGTTGAAGTTGTGGATATATTGCAGGGCAGGGGGCCTCATACGTCGGGGAAGCATACGTCGTAGCATTCCAAAAAGTACGACTTATCGAAAATGGTCCTCTGTATAGCCGATGATCGCTTGATTTGATTTGGATATGTTTCAAATGAGGTATTTTTGCATGTTTGGAAAGAGAAATAAGTCAGAGAGGCCTAAGTCCGGATAATAAAGCAGATGCGGAATCAATTCGTGGTGCAAATTGACCAAATTTGCTGATGCAACGCAAGACGCTTGTGGGCGTTGGGTTAGACGATTGAAAATTGGTGATTTCGCCTTGAAAGACAAAGAACATTACAAACGCATTACAAACATTGTTGGAAGAAGACGATATGCAAACTCAACAACAAATGGCAGAGGTTAAATGTTGGTAGCCGAACCATTTGTGATTATGTGCGTGCTATGGGAAAGATCCAAAAGGCAGAAAAATGGGTACAACAGGTGAACTACAGACAATTGAAAAAAAAACGGAAAACGGTGTATGAAGTTTCGCTTTCTCGGCATGAAAGACAGACTTTTTGCATGGGATCGTAACTGGAGACGAAAAATGGATATATTTCGAAAACCAAAACGCAAGAAATCATGGGTTGACCCAGGAAAACCATCAGCATTGACTGCAAGACCGCATCGCTTTGGAAAGAAGATAATGCTGTGGATTTGGTGGAATCAGAAGGGGGTTGTGTATCATGAGCTTCTGAAATTAGGCAAAACAGATAATATCGTTCGCTACCGTCAACAAATGATCAATTTGAACCAGGCATTGATCGAAAAGCGACCATGGGCTACAAGGGCTACATGGTCTACATGGGCCAAATGTACCTTCACACACAGCAAAAGCGGTCAGAGACATCATTTTTGCACTTGGTTGGAAACTATTGCCGCACCAGTCGTACTCACCAGACTTGGCCCCTTCCGACTACCACTTGTTTTCGTCGATGTACGGTGTTTCCTGGAGGACATCCACAAATTGCCAGAGAGATGTGAAAAATGTCCAGCTAATAATGGCGCATACTTTGAATAAATCATTTTTTACCTTTCTTTCAAATTAAACGTATTTTTTTTTAACAAGAAGTATTAACCGCCACAGAAATACCAGCTGGTATTTCTTTGTTTCTGATGTATAATGGAATGAATTAAAACTTTATTAAATATCACTAATCTCCACAGAAACTCGTATTGTGCTCATATTGCTGGTCTCATGAAGCATGACAGTTTTCTCATGCTCAAATGATCATATAAAATATTCTGTACGTGTTCGTACGAGATATCTCATCACAACAATCTCTCTGACCTTCACTCTGCTATTGGACAATATATCATGAATTTTGTGGCCATTTTCTGAGTAGCGACCTCAGCTGGAGATCCTGGCATCAAAGACCTAGAGAAGTTTTATAAAAGTTTTCGTTGCACCATGCTCAAGTCTGAAATAAAACTTGTAGCGCACCGTTACTTGAAATTGTCACTCATTTTTAGAACGCACTAGAAAAATCGGTTTTACGAAAATAATTGCTACGGACCATCAATTGACTTAGGGATTTCAAACTCATACAGAAAACACACCAGATTTTGGACTGTCTACCCCCCAGAGAAGGAGCCAACCAGTCTCGTTACTTCAATTACCCTCCTCGTAGGTCTTTATATTTGCCTTCAACGAGAATATTGAATTTCAATTCCCTTTAGGTATCATTTCGAATAATACATTTTTTGTCACATAGTATATATGTATAGCCCCACAGTAAAGTTATATAATTTATTACATCGAAACAAGAAAATTATAACCGAAATTGTTTGAAACATTGTGCCTGCTATTTATTAGTTATGTTTGTAATATTTTATAAATTTGGTGAAACATTTAGGTTACAATAAGAGAGTATAACTTACATTATAAACAGATATAATCAATGAGATTTTATGTCTGATTAATGATAGTTGTAGAGTAGGTATGGTATAAGCTCAAAGCTAGAAACCAACACGATTTTCAAGCATGCAAATAACACCCACATGGACAAAATAGAGTTGATACAGTATTATTATGTGCCTTTATCTATATTATTATAGGTACGGGATACATATGTTAAAGTCCATGGAAGACCACTCCTTGGCCGTGGAGATGATATTATTTCTTGCCCACAATGGAAAGCCTATCTATTGTTTCGATTCTTGTTAACGGTTCTCTTTTTTTACCCTTTTACTTTTCTTGGTATGTTAAACGACGGTGTTGTTCGGCATGTTACAAGACAGGTTACCGAGTATTGTAAGAATTTTTATACAAATTATATCGTCGAACATGAAAAGTAACTGCGAAAAACATGTTTCAGTGAAGTTTAGATTGTTTTATAGAAAGTCTAGTTGATGCAAACTATACAATTACAAATTTCCTATTACTAGTTTTTAAAAGTTACTTTAGACAAAATCCATACAGTAAAGCCATTTTATGTATCAGATTAGATGCTGGAAAAGTTTTAAGTTTATAAAAATGTAATTATTTTGATTATTACATTAATTTGTAACAGTTATATTAGAATATTGAAGATTGTTTATTTTATTTTATAGCAAAACAAAAAAATTAATAATGTTTATAAATTCCGCAGTTGGTTCCTTGTGACATATTTTGAAAATACTAGGATTTTAAAGCTACAATTGTATTAAAAAGCGACAAGTGTATTATTTAAAATCCTAGTAAAATACAAAATATTGTGCATTTTGGGCTTCTAGATTCTATTAGTGATATCACTAAAGTATTATCACGAAACAGGACTATTTATTTTTCGAATATTTTGAAAACAAGATCATTTAAATTCAACAAAATCATCTTATAGAAAAATACATTATATAAAATGTCTTTCATTACCCTCACCGCCGTTAGTGAATATCACGATGCCATACTCCCATATACTACTATAATCAAAAGGTAAGATGAGTTTTATTTTAAAACTTCGCGCGCTTTATGTTTCGATCTAACCATTTGTTTTTTAAGTTGCTATAACTATCATTTACCTCTAACAAAGGCTTCATATCATTTCGCTTGTCAAGTTAGAAATTTTAATGTATTTTGTAATTCTAAACTTGAAGAGATTTATCACTAAACACCAAAACGCTTTTTTGAACTGCTCGACGCACGTTTTGCTAACCATGTTAGCATCATCAGGAAATGATTTAATCTTTTATTATTATTAATGATTTTATTATTATTAATGATGTTATTATTATTAATGATTAAATCATCTCGTGATGATGCTAAAATGGTTAGCGAAACGTGCGTCGAGTAGTTCAAAAAAGCGTTTTGGTCTTTAGTGGTAAATCTCTTCAAGTTTAGTATCTCACACCAAAGGTTCCAACAGAAGAATTGATATTTTGTAATTGTTAAAAATTCTCGTCAGCGATTTATTAAAATGGAGAAGGAAATTTATCAAGCAAATAATTCAAGCAAGCTTTAAATTCTGTTAAAAAAACGACATTTCCTGGACTGACTATTAAAAATATTAGGAAAGTGTTATGGCGAAGCAGGAAAGGTAAAACAATTTTTACAAATTAATTGAAAAAAATAATATAATATTAACTTTACGAAATATTACTTTAGTGATGATAGAGAAGATGAACTTCGTTCAAGAAAACCATCTACGTTGACCGTTGAAGAAAACGACCAAAATTAAAGACTTTATACTGAGTAATCGCTGATTAAGTATAAGAGACATTGTAGATAAAGATATCAAAATGGGTGGCAAAATATTTCATAGTTTCAAAATCACGATAACCGTATCATAGCACACTGCAATAATTTTTCGCGAAAACTTAAATAAACGTCTTTCCACAAGCACCAGATACACGAGAATAAAAAAAGAAAAACTTATACGCACCGTGTGCCTTTTTCCTCTTCTTTTGATTGAAAGAAATCATTTCGTGGACGTCGTTTTAAGTCCATGGAAGCCATTCCAGAGCGAGTTCACTGACCGCTTTGAAGAAAATAGCAGAAGTCGAATTTAATTTTTTTTTTCGGAAACTTCGAAACATGTTGGAATAAGTGTATTGCAAGGAGAAGGTATTACTTTGAAGGAAACATAATAAATTTGAAAGTTGTTTGTATGGATTTTTACAGCTGATTGGAAATTGTACATTACTTAACTATTCGATATAAAATGGTGAGGTTTATTTTAAACAAGCATTTATTTGTGAAGACCTGAAATTTATTTATTATTGTATTCATTATTTTTCTCGTTTGACATGCGTAGAGCAAGACACCCATAAAATTCGTGTTAAATAGACGTTGGTTAAATAGAGTTTTGTTTACGTTGAATATTGTGTTAATCTCCACACAGGTTCGAAAAGCTCATTGAGCTTTTCGTGTTCTGCTTCTGAAATCATGATCTGCATCTCCATTTTTTGTGAGAATGCTGTAAAACTCTCTACATGTTTTATGGGTGATCCGTTGTGGATAAAAAGGGTAAAATATCTTTTTTTACATCAATTTTTATTTTCATCAATTTTTTTACATCAATTTTCAGACCTATTTTCTGGGCTTCCGTTGCAAGTCTGTTTAGCATATGGTTGTTTTAATGCGATATATGTTATCCGTGTATTCAAGGTCCGTCAAGCTAAAACTGACGGTCAACTGGATGCCGGAATGGACTTTATTGATACTTTTAAGTACATAATCTAGTAAAATATTAAAGAGAAGTGGAAATATAGTAATAATTTCTTTTTTTTAGTTTTCAATAATATAAAGGATATATTTTTATAACTACAACTCATGAATTATTTGAATATTTTCACATTTTTGTAGTAATTCAGTAAATTTGTGATTCCTTCAATGGATCGTTTGAGCATCTGCTTGTACCAAATTGTGCGGAATACATCGACATCAAAGACTTTTCGATTAAATATCAAGATGTTGAGGGAAGACGTTACTGAAAATCATTATTTGACCCGTGCGTTCACGCTTAAATTCTGTAAACTGGCTGAAAAAAGTTACTAGATGTTACTTCAATGCCAAAAAACGAATGAAGATATTCCATGTATTATCGTTCACTTAGATCAATATTCAATTTATAAAAAATTATGACACGGAAATATGCACGCTTTAATACCACTGTTTTGTAAAATTGATTAGATTTTTGATGTTGGTATTTATTATAAAAATGACATTTTACGATGGGGATATTAACAAAAGCTGAACCAAAACAGAATCCGAACAAAACCGCTATAGCATAATGATTATCAGATTTTTAAATAACCTACGTATATGGGTGGATTAAAAATAGCTTTTTCAAATTTAAATCAATATTTACATATCTAAAAACAAACTATAATATTAGTGTCCTGTTTATCGCTCTACCAATAAAAGAAAACATGTGGCATTATAAATATTTAAAGAACAAGAAAATTTCTTCCATGTTCCACACAAAATATTGTCCGTTCGTTCCCCCGAGAGAATTCTCCCCCATTTCAGATATATTTTCTAGTTATTAATTTAGTTTAACACTAAAAACGCCCAATTCATAGTTCCAGATATCAACTGTTATGTAATTATATTCGTTTAATTACCATTTATAAATTAAAGAATAAAATTGTCGAAAACTAAAACAATTAAAAGATTTTGCTAAAAGTTTAATAACTCATCCGAAATGCAAACTTTTACTAAATTATTATTTCAAAGCAATAAACTTTAGAAAACAAAGCAATCTTAATAACATTATCAAGAATAAAGTTCTTTATAACGTAATAACTCTCTGAGATATTACTATCTGAGATTAACAACTTAAAAATTAATTTTATATTGATGTGATTGATGGCACTAGTTTATCTATCGATAATTATTTTCAAAACATAAATTTTAATGTATAATACCATTCTTTTGCTCTTTCGAAAACAACTTCATGTTTTCGAGAAGTGTAATATAAACAAGTTTTTTACATAATGGAACTTAAATATTATTATTGTAATTGTTTAATTTTTCTTTGAAAACATTTTGTGGACACTATTTTTTAAAGCACTTTTGTATACTTCGATTAAAACTCTATAATGACCTAGATTAGCCAGCGTTCTATAGTTAAAGATTTATGATGGTAATGTAGTGACAACGAAATGCATAGTTTTGCTTTTCATACAACTCAACAGATAATTAGTGTTGAATTATATTAATTGTTTAGGTTTATTCGGAATATTATGTCGAAACATTCTTGTATTTTTTCACGTCAAACTTTATACATTCAGCTAGTTATTTTCTTAATCAATTTCAATTTCAATCAATAACTTTTGTCCAACTCCTTTCTTGAGATTGTTGAAAATGTAGAAACAAAAAATGAAAAACACATTTTTTTGAAAATGTAGAAACCACTTTATAGAAATCACAAAATAATCGGTTACGCAGACGATTTGGCAATAATTACTAGAAGTGACAAAGAACAGAAAGAAGTAACAAGAAGGCTAGAGTTGATTCAGAAACAGTAAAAATGATTCGAAAAGCTAGCTATTCGATTTAGCTATTTAGGGGTAGGTATAAGACAAGTATAAAGAAGAAAATGATATAGACCTAAGGTTGACTAAAGCTAACAGATGTGCAGGAAGGAGCCTCGAACAACTTAATCAGATCGAAACTTATTTGCAGAAATATCAAGTTAAGATTATATAAGACAGTATTGAGACCAACTGCTTTGTATGGATGTAAAATATATGTTCTAAATAAGAAAGAAGAAACAAAACTGGGAACGTAGAATAACACAGGTCAACAAATTTAAACTTTTTTAGGGTAATATTGATGAAAATAGGTGTATTTTCATTAATGAATATGAAGTATTTTTTAAGTCCTAAATCATAAGCCAATAAAAATGATAAGCTAATTACTGTAACACGTTTTACTGTTTTTTTTATAACAGGGGGTCGGTGGTGGGGAAAAAAAGGAGACGACATATTTTTACAATATACTATTTATTTAATATAAACATGTAAAACGTGTTAAATATATGCAAAAACATAACTGAGGATTATATGAGGATTATATAAAAAATACATTACATGAGATGTCATACAGCACCAAAAACTTTTACTTTTTTCTCTTGTGTTCTGCAGCATCATCTCCTTTTAAAGACTAGCAATAGTGGACCAATATAGATGGGTTCCAGCGTCCCTGGAACCTTTCTCTTTGTTCGTCGCTTACAGCACCCAAACTTTCTGGAAAAAATCCAAATGGAGGCATTTCATAGGCTTTCAAGAATTTATCTATGAGATTTTTATAGTTTTCATATTTCTTGTTGCCCAGAGATCCTTTCACTATGCTAACAAAACACTTCCAAGCTGCCAATTCCTTTTCATTTAATGTTTCTTGAAAACGGAACTCACCTAGAAGCTTTGCTTGAGATTCAGTAAATATTCCTTCTTTTAGTTTTGCATCACTTAATTGAGGAAATATTTCTTTTCAGTAGGTTCTCTCCATACCATAGTAACAGCAAATGGCTTAGAATTTTTCTTGCGATGCATCCACTTCATTAAATTTACTTGACAATTCACACAGGAAACTTGAGGAGCCCAAATTTTATCTTGATCCCCAATTTGGCACTTAAAATATAAAAGATAGGTTTTTTTTAACTTCCTCGGATATAGATCTAGTTTATGACTTAATTAAAATAAGTCATCCGCATATATAACATAACTTAACACTGAAACAAACTAAAATATACAAGACAATAAAACAGCCCTTAAAGGTTCGTAGAATACTATGGAAATAACCCCTCTACGGTCTTGTGTTAATTTTTACATTATCCAGTCTAAAGTCAGGTACATATAATTTAGATGATTTCATGATATGAAGAAGAAGTAGAAGCTCGAAAATGGGACTTGTTAGGCCATTTCCTGTGAAAAGGTGTTTTAATAACTACCTATATGAAATGTATAAGAGCATTCTCATCAATGTTACAAAAATCATGTCGACGTGTGTAATCACAAGGACAACAAGAGGAAAAAAGTCGATGGCTTGTATGTGAGAATAACGAATGAGGATATTTTTAATATTTTTAGAGAGCTAAAGGTAGACATGATGGGAGAAAGAGAGAATGGGAGAACATACTATAGTGAGAAATATTGCATGGAGAAGACTATAAGGTAAAGGAAAGGAAGGATAACCAAGGAAGCAATGGAGATAGGCTGTTATGGAAGATGAAAGAGGCTGGCTCCAAGAAGTGGAAGACGTTAACTAAAGACAGGAAATCATTGAGAAGAATCACAAAGCTAAAGGCCTAAAAACCTGTTACATAGTTGGGTAATAAAAGTTAGAGATAAATTAAAGCGAGCAATGTATTATTGTACTTTCTGTGAAGAAACATTAGTGTGAACGATTATTGCTTGTTCGCTCTTTCAGGAACTTCTGCCATAGTTATAATTATACAGTGTTTTCATTTCAAAAGTAGCAACCCTCATTATTTGTTTTAGCAATGAAAATTAGCTTTAGACAAACAACAAATCAATTAAAATATCGAGGGGGAAGTTCAAAAACCAACGTCCGTTATATTTTATGTTTCACCTCCTTACCTCCAACCACTTGTACCTAAAAATTTTCTGATCCTCTCGAAACACATGTAGATTTTTATTAGCCCAGTCTCTACAGCTAAGTTTATTTATAAACCCATTAAGGAAAAATGTTGCTTCATCATTGATACAAATATTCTTAATTAAATTCGGATCATTTTGGATTCTCCCAGCCATTATTTCATAAAACTGAATCATTTTGTTATAATCATCTTCGTAGAGCTGCTGAATAATACAAAATTTGGAATGAAATAACTTGTTTCGTTTTAAAATTTTGTGTCTGGAATCAATGGAGGTATTTGTTAACTTAGCGACTTTTGGAATTGAAGTGGTTGGATCAACAGCAAAATGGCTTAAAATTTAAATCTGTGTGGGTTCATCAAAAACAATTTTTATTACGTATTGATTCCTATATTTTTGTCCAGATACCTTTCATTAAAAAGTTGGGCTGTTCTGCGAGCACACCTATCTTCAGCACCATAAATAAAAATAATTTAAATTTTCTCTTGTAAAGTACACATCTTTAAATTCTGCCATTGTCACTGTAACTGACCCCACTTGACAAACACTTCTGGACATGGCACTTCTGATAAAAATATTTTTTATTTTAGCTGCAATGTGGAAAAAAGTGTGGATTAAAACACAAATGAGCGACGAGTTAAAATAAAAAGTATCTTACCTTACTTTTTATATTAGGAAAAGGAAAATGGTGTGCGTAAAAAATTAATACAAACATTGTAAACACAATGTTGGGATTCCGTTATATAATTTTTTAAATTTATTTTTCCCTCTATTACGAGAATGGACGGATCAACCGATTTCAGTTTTGTAAACGCAGTTTAATTTGAATTTTTAAAACCTTTTAAATGTTATGTTACAAGATAGGGGGGTTGCTATTTAAAATTATTAGTTAGAGACGACTGGAGGTAAGGAGGTGAAACAAAATATAATGGACATTGATTTTGAACTTCCCCCTCGATATCTAAATTGACGTGTTTTTTGTTTAGACCTAATTTTTATTGCTAAAAGAAATAATAAATACTTTTGAAATTAAAGCACTGTATAATACTAGTTCCATAGTATAAAAAAACTAAAATTTCCATTCCATATAATTGAAATATTATGAGTATAACATAATGAATAGAAACATGTGTCCTTTGCCCTTTATGAAAGTCATTCGAAAAGTTCTCGACCTGTCACAGAGATGGCGCAAGTATAACGAAAGGAGTGTGATATTTGTCAAGTATGATTCGTTAGACAGAGCTCTGCAAAGTTTCAGATTCTTTCTTTGCTTGTCTTGCTTTAATTCAAGTTCGAACTATTATAAAGTACTTTGTTTTGAAGTGTTTAGCTCCGATGGACTTTAGTTAAAATCCTGTTAGTAGGATTATTCCTTTTTATTTTCGATGGTATTAAATGATGGCTGAAGATATACAAGCTTGAAGATAAATATAATCTGAAGATATACAAATTTGCTGATATTGTATACATTTTGATAGACCACTTGCACTATATTTTATTCGCAGTTCTGGGTATGAAAAAGCTTTATGCTCGATGGATGCATTTGTTAACAGTCGAACAAAATCGCATGAGAACGGACATTTTTTAACGGAAATGGTTCCATCTGCAGGAAACGTCATTATACTATTCAGGTGATCAAAGCTGAGATAACCGCTTATTTTGCAGAATTGGACAAAATCTCATTATACTGAGTATATTAACAAGTTGGAACGTCGTCGATCTAAATGTATTTTTCTGCAACTTCGAACGACTCTCCAATACCTTATTAACTCTGTGTTCACAGTTTTAGAAGGTGTAAAAAAAATAACTTTCATAAAATTAACCAACGATTCATTACATTATTTTGAATAAAAAAATGTCTTAAACACTATTTTAGTTTATTGACATTTGGCAACGTCGCAAATTCTTAGGAAAATTCAGTTTTTGTTCCATTATTCTCTTAAGATATTATTTCAACATAAAATATAATAAAAAGAAAGACTTATCATTATTGTTTTATTAAAGCAAATGTTCAAAAAATGTCCACCATTTGAGTATATGTAAGCCTGGCATCGTTTTTCCCTGAACACTTTGAGAAGTTGTGGTATATTTCTAATCTGGCTTATCCATAAATAAAAAGTATATCGTAGTAGATGCCTACAGAATATAATTTTGGTTTTAAATGGAATTAAAATACACAAAGTGACATACAATGAAATAATATATCACTTAAAAATAACCCCCTTTGCCGTGTGATTATCTCAATTATTCAACACGATATTGCCGCGTTCATTTATTAGCTGATGTATAGCTAATTCTTTATTAAAAAAAATGTTTGACAATGTTCATTAGTTTATTTGGAGTTTATTCGTTAAATAATAATCAATTATTATTTGTCAAATATGCTTTTTACATATGATTATTCTTGTCATAGGTTTTCGATAGACGATTTCATAACTTTGTAGTTATTTTTCACGGAAAGACTTAGAATTTTAACCCTTATTGTAAGGATTTTGTTTTTCTTTCAAATTATGTATACAACCGTTAGTTAAATTTACGAAAGTTATTTCCCTAACACCCTGTATAGACAAGTTTTGAACATTGCTGTATTATTGATAATGTTGTTGAACTAATATATTTATATAGGGATTCTTTTACTGTTAATTGAATTATTCTTCTTCCAAAAATAAATGTCCAGTATCTTTAAAAATGAGGATTTTTAACTGGATACACTGAATTCTACTGACACTAAATGAATGGCATTGTGTACGGATTGAAATTAATGCACGAAAGATAAGATCAATAGACACTATATCGGGTCACAATCTATCCTTCTAATAAATTGCGGGGTTTAAAAAATTCAACACCTGCAAGACTTCGCCGTGTATATTACTAATGTTAAACGGTCTTAGTGACATACATTATTTAATATTTATTAGGCTTGATTTATTAGGGCAAATGAGAGGGTTTTAGATATATGATATTGATCTTTATCATTAGAAAATACAGCTTGTGTAACTGTGACAGATGTTATCACTTATTATTATTTTCACATATGTGTACGAGGGTTGTTAATGAATTATACTACAATTTCAGTAACTAACGAAATAGTCTTTACCTGACAAGTGAATGATAATAATAGTGTGTATTTCGTCCATTGCATAACCAGGTTAAATGAAGCTGGTATGTGATTTTTGATCGCAAATACAGAACGAACGAATCGACACCCAGAATGATTTAGGAATTTTATCTACCATCCGTGAAAATATTAGATATAACAGATATATATATATATATATATATATATATATATATATATATATATATATATATATATATATATATATATATATATATATATATATATATATATATATATATATACAGTAGACTCTCATCTATCCGACTCTTAGCTATCCAAACTCCGAATTATCCGGCATGGCGCGTCGCGTGCGTGTTATAAATTTTACAAGTTAGAACACGAGAGTTTACATCATACATATCTAACAGTGTGTATTTTGTTCAGTGCATAGGCAAGTTAAAAAAAGCGGATACGTAATTTTTGATGACAAATTGTTTTAATTATCTCATTAGGAGCTAGCGCAGAAATTGAAAAATGGCATGATCACCAAGCTGGTGGTAGTGGTATTAAAGTGAGAAAAACAAAGCAAAAGGCTAAACAATCGAAAGTTGAGGAGGCTTTTTTTGTGGTATGAACGTTTGCGAGGTAAAAGTTTGTCAGTTACTGGTCGTTTACTGCAGGAAAAAGCATTTTAATAAAACAAGTGAAGGAGAAGACACAGTCTTTACAGCGAGCGACGGTTGGTTCGACTGATGGGAAAAGCGTTTTGGGATTCGCCAAATAACAATCAGTGGTAAATCATTGTCCGCAGACAAGGATGTTGTTCCTCATTTTAAAACCCACTTTTCCAGCACCTTTGAGAAAGAAGAAATTTCCCGAGAACAATTGTACAACTGTGATGAAACATGGTTAAATAACCAAATAATATCTGCACAAACCCTTGCATCCAAAAGAAAGCTGGAGCTCCAGGCTACAACAAAAGCAAAGAACGTGTAACTGTTTTCGTCAGCAGTAACGCTACTGACCATCACAACCGTAATTGGAAAATCCAAGAGCGTTTAAAAAACTAAAACATCCAGATTCTTTACCGCTGTTGTATACACATCAGGCAAAAGATTGGATAAACTCGAATATTATGAAAGTTTGATTTTCGAACGAATTTGTATCAGCTCTAGAAAAGCACCCTGCGATTAACAAATTGACCAGGAAAGCTATTCTTATCCTCGATAATGCCCACTCACACTCGCCCAACGTTGAACAGCAGGATGGAGATATTAGAATTCTGTTTTTATCTGTATTTGGATCATGGCGTTGTTGAAGCTTTGAAGAGAAAATATCGGCGCTGACTTCTTAGCTTTTTAATATCGTCCATTGATAACGACATAACAGACGATGATATTGTGACAATGGTGGTTGGACCATAAATCCATAAATCATTATTCCAGCCATTCAGGAACAAATCAGATTCCATAAATCATCACCATTCCATTATATATATATATATATATATATATATATATATATATATATATATATATATATATATATATATATATATACATATATATATATATACATATATATATATATATATATATATATATATATATATATATATATATATATATACATGGTTGGTTTTTGCTAAAGGACAAGGACTATATATTATGAATTCGTTCTATAAGAAAAATATCAGTAGAAAATGGACATGGAAAAGTCCATCTGGGCTCACAAGTGAAATTGACTACATCATGATCAACGATAAAACAATATTTACCAATTATACTGTCCTTAACAATTTTAATGTTGGAAATCACCACGGAATGGTACGAGCAAAAGTTAGGATTAACTGTTTAAGAGAACGCGAAAGAATTGTAAGATCAAAGAAGGGCAAAGTGGATTCTGGGAAACTGCTGGAGAGAGGAAGCGATTATAAGATTGCTTTGTTAAACCGGTTTGCTGTGTTACAAGATCCGGACGAAGTGGAACTATCAGTTCAATATGAAGAAATCGCCAACAATCTGCTTCGAATGGCTGCTTCAATAGCAACAGAAGAAAACTGTCTCAAACAGATAAAAATATCCAGTGAGACCATTGATTTAATGAAGAAACGGCAGTGAGAAATGCAAGTAGTCCTTTTGGCAGGGTCGAGTACACTGAGCTCTGCAAAATTATAAGAAAACGTATCAGAGAGGACACGCGCCTATTCAACATGCAGCTAGTGCAAAAAACCCTGCAAGAAAATAAAGGAATTAACAAGGCTAAACAGAAGCTGAGAAATAAAATAACGCAAATATATGCCTTAAGGCGTGAGGATGACACAGTGTGTAGGGCGCGCACGCAAATGTTAAAGGTTGTCAGAAAATTTTATTCCCAGTTATATGAAGATCAGAACTAATCAAAGACAACAATACCCACGGAAGAACAAATGCCAGATATCCTAGTGGAGGAAGTAACAAATGCTATAGAATCGATGAAAAAGGCAAGGCTTCAGGAACGGACAGTGCAACTGTCGAAATGCTAAAAGCTGGTGGTCGGACGTTACATAAAACACTGGCAAAATTATACTCAAAATGTCTCAAAGAACAAAATGTACCTGACTTATGGAAACATGCAGAAGTGATCCTTTTACAGCAGGCCATAGAAAAGCACAACGAATACACCATGCCACGTGCTTGGCTTTTATCGACTACGAAAAGGCATTTGACTCCATCTCTAAGCATGCAATAATACACTTAATATAATAATGCACTTAATGCAATAATGCACTGCTTAGCCAAGCGGTAGATAAAGCATATGTAAACCTATTAGGATCGATATATAATAGAGCTACAGCCACAATTCACCTTGATGATCTTGAAGTGGGAATTAATGTAGAACGAGGTGTACGGCAGGGTGATACAAAACCGTATTTTTTCTCGGCTGGGCTTGAAGAAGCATTCCGTAAACTGGATTGGGAACAGAATGGTGTAAAGGTCAATGGTGCAAACTTAAACCATCTTAGATTTGCAGATGATATCGTTCTCCTTTCACAAGACTCAGATGATCTGCAAAGACGCATACAAGAACTGCAAAGGGCTGGCGAACCATTTGGCTTGAAAATAAACCTGAAAAAAAGTCAGGTTATGTTCAATAACTTCGCTCAGGGCAGAAGAATTTTGGCTTTAGGAAGGGATTTGGATATTGTGGACAGCTTTATATATCTTGCGCAAAGGATTTCAATGGAGGGGAATACCGCCCGGGAGGTGGAACGGCGTGTTAAATGTAGCTGGCAGGCATTTGGCTGGCTCAACATTGTGTTTAAAAGCAGACTCCCACTTTGTCTAAAAGGTAAAGTCTTCGATCAGTGCAATCCAGCCGTTATGATATACCGAAGTGAAACCTGGACACTCACATCGCAATCAATTCAAAAACATCGGGTAGCACAGAGGGAAATGGAAAGATGTATGCTTGGCATTACAAAACGAGACAGAAAGTCCTGCGCATGGATCAGGGAACAAACGAAAGTATGTGACATCATTGGAAGAGTAAAGCAATTGAAATGGAGATGGGCAGGCCATATAGCGAGGCTATGGGATGACAGCTGGACCAAGGCAATCCAGCAGTGGATCCCGCTTGATCGCAAACGTCCACGAAGGAGACGAAAGTACGATGGATTGATGACTTCGTGAAGTATATTGGACCAGAGTGGCAGAGGAAAGCCCATGACCGTGAAAGTTGGAAACATGCTAAAGAATCTTTCATCCTGCAGTGGACTGATGATAATAATGATGAAGATATATATATATATATATATATATATATATATATATATATATATATATATATATATATATATATATATATATATATATATATATATATATATATAGTAGCTCGCGGGTTTTTAAAGTGGGAGGGCGTAGAAGAAAATAGTGCTGGCGAAGATTTTTTTCCGTTGCTCCTTTTTACTTTTCGTACTATTGAAACCCTAATCAGGAAGTGAACCAGGAAAATGAGTTGAGCAAAATGAGAAAAGGAAAGAATCTGAACGGAATTAAAATACGGTGTTTTGCCATGAAAAATTGTTTACTCTTATAAATGCTAGAGGGCCGGCGCCCCAACCGCCACCACACACACACACACACACACACACACACACACACACATATATATATATATATATATATATATATATATATATATATATATATATATATATATATATATATATATCAGTCATATCAGATGCTCAGATTGTTTAAGAGTCAGTCAATGTTACTGTTTGTATAAAGATGAAAAAGTCGAATATCCAGCTGTCATTAAATTCTTGCATTTGACAGGTAACACGTCTATGCAAATTAAAGCCGAGATGGATGATGTTTACGGGGACTTTGCACCACCATTTGTCACCATGACATTTTTGGCAACATTTCAGAGTCCCGTAAACTGCATCGATCTGGGCTTTAATTTGCGTAGACATATTGCCTTTCAAATGCAGGAATTTAACGACGGCTCAATTTCGATTTTTTTCGTCTTTACAGAAACAGTAACATTGACTCACATAAATGACTATTAAACAACAATTTCCCATCTAATATGGTTGACATTTTCAAGGTTTTCCTTCAACGCATGCGCAACTATATTACCATAAAACGTGTGACGAGTAACGCCATCTTCATATTGAGGCTTTTCTGACCACCCTCGTACTGACTGTTACGACTCTTCTTAATATGTTGATATCATATGTTTAGACTATAACATATTTTGCTTAGCTTAAAAGTTTAGAGTTCAGGGTTAAGTCAATAGTGAACTTTTGTAGTCCTAATTCAAAATAATCTAATTTTTTCTAATGAGCCTTCATTTTTGATTAATGATTTTATTATATATTTTGGTATCCTTCATAACTTTAAATCAAAAATATATCTCGATACAATTGTATATTTGTCTACACTCTACAAAATTCTAGCATTATTGGCATTATTATCTGACATTATTTTCACATGACTTTCTTAGAAAACACTGCAGCCTGTGTAATTGTAATTATTTTTTCAGGTCAATGTTTCGAATCAAATGAATTTATTAGTGTTTTATATCATTTTCTAGATCTATTTTTATATGTTCTATGTATAATTTCAAATTTATATTTTTATAAGTTTAGTAAAAGATTTTAGAAAATGTTTTAAACTTTTGAACTTAAAGCATTTGAAGTATAAATACATCATCATTTGAAGCAATCGTTTATAACAAGGGAAGTGTAATTACGATCACTAATATAAAACACAAAAGAACAATTTAAGAGCTATAAAATGGCATGTGACATAAAGAAATGGAATAACTTAATTAATTTCAAATACTAATTAAAAAATACCATGGAAAAATATCTGAATTCGAAATCATTGTAATATTCAAATAGTTTAAATAAATTTACATGCAAGTAAATAAAAAAACTTTCTTTGTTTCTAAGTTAAAATAAAATCGAAATTCTAACATGACTAATTGTGTATTCGAAATCAAGAAAAAAATACAAAGAAAAAACCTTGCCGTTTTACAACTGTGCAATAATTACAGTTATGAGCACTTACTTTTTATGATTATAACATCACAGAGTCTAATGTATTAATTTCTTTGTCAAAAGATGTACCGACAACTCATAACATTAGATTGCTGGTGATGTAAATAGTATGAAACTTACCTGCCGAAGTAATAAAATACCGACAAAATGGAAATATTTAAACCTTACCTTTTCTTATTCATACTGGAAATATATAGGTTTTAGAAGAACACAAATATATTTTTCCTATGGGAGAAACTTACCATAGGAAAGGTAAAAAAATGTACATACGAGGACCGTTCGAAAAGTCCTTCCGGTATTTTGGGAATATTTTGTTTTTATCTTTTAACGTAGTCACTTTGTAATTTAATATATTTGAATCAATCACATTCCAACTTTTTAGTACCCACAGTATAATGCCATTTGGCCAACCTTTTAAACTGATTATTTGAAGTGCTTCTTTGCCTAGCGAGTGATTTCCTTACGTTTGGGGAGAGGAAGTAACCTGTCAGAGCTAAATCCGCGAATACAGCGGATATGAATTTATCCATATCCATATCCAATATATGCATTTATCTGAATAAGTCTTCAGGTAACTGTTAACAAGTGCAGCTCTCATCGAAAAGAAATCATTATCATACCGAAAAAATAGTGTAAAATATAATGGACACAATCTATCGAGAGGTTTACAATATTAGCAAGGTCGCGTATGTTCAGTGAGTGATGATATATGACAGTTTAAAGTAGCAAGCCAACTCAATCATTCTGGACAAATATTTCAGGCATTTGGTCACACTTGCGCTATCTCTGCGCCAAAAGGAGAACTTTTTAAACGACTAAACTTTTTAACTATTATTTCGAATTCGAATCACGTTTTGTCTATTTTTTAAAATGTATCGAGTGAAAAGAGAACATTTTTCCACACAAATAATATGAGGTTTCGCTTAATAATGTCGATTTTGCTAAGATATGGCGTTAGTAATATATTTGTTGGTATAGACTATTGACGTCTATGGCATTTTGGAAAGTAAACAAATCAAAAGTCAGTTCGTCATTAAGTATCATTGTGCAATTAACCTTGTGTTTAATAACCTTTCATTTGAAGAAAAAGGCTGATGAAAGTTATCGATTGTTAGCTGAAGTTTATGGTGAAGATGCTCTAACCGAAAAAACTTGTTGGGAACGATTGTTTAAATGTTTTAAAAGTGGTGATTTTGATATAAAAGAGAAGGAGCATCCAGGACAGCCGAGAAAATGTGAAGATGTAGATTTCCAGGCATTATTGGATGAAGACTCAACTCATACGTTCGGCAGAAACATTAAAGGTTGTCTAATCCTCCATTTCCGAACATCTACATGCTTTGAGAAAGATTTAGAAGGAAGGGAAATGGGTTCCATATGAATTAAAGGAAAGAGACATTGAAGGGCGAAAAAGCACTGAAATTTTACTTGGCAGGCAGAAAAGTAAAGATTTTTTGTATCAAGTTATGGCAGGTCATGAAAGCTGGATCTATTTTGACAACCCAAAGTGCTAAAATGATGTCCTGTGTCGACCCAGGTCAGCCTTCAACATCACAACCATTGAGCAATATATATGGAAAGAAAGATTTGCTGTGTATTTGATGTATATTAGGAACTGCTGAATCCTGGTGAAACGATTACTGACGATCGTAAAGAATGTAAAGATGTAAAGAATTACTTGCAAAACGTTAAATGGGACGTCCTACTCCACCCGCTCTATTCACAGGACTTAATCCCCACTTATTTCGATCGATGCAGCACGGACTTTCAGAACAACAATTGCATTCTTACAAGTGAAAATTTGGCTTGATGAATGGTTGGCCCTAAAAAATCAAAAGTTCTTTTGGCGCGGAATCCATTCTTTGACAGAAAGATGGGAAAAAGTAATAGCTAACGATGACCAATGCTTTGATCATTAAGGTAATTTATTTTGTTGTAGAAATAAACGTTCAAATTTTGCAAAAAATCGACATTAACCGAAACATCTATTAACAGTGTGATTGTTAGATTTATTTTATTTTTGCGAATTGATAGAAATTGTGCACGCATAATAGAAAATAAGTATTTCGAAAAGACACTTTCTACAAAACAATTACAATTTGGGGGAAAATGACAAATATTTTTATTGATTTTGTTAATGATCAGTTTAGGGCAATTGTTATCCACAAACATCCCAAAACATAATGATATTAATTGAATAAGGTGGTTTATTTCCTCTTGAAGAATTATATATACAACTCAAGCTATATGTACTTCCTACCTTAGAGTATAAACTTAATATGCAGGGTGTTAGGGAAATAACTTTCGTAAATTTAACCAACGATTCTTTATATGATTGTGAATAAACAGTTTTCTTAGAACATGTATTCAGTACATGTTCTCGGTAGGTAGAGTTGAAAATATTTTAAATCGCAAAATTGATCTTAAAAAGTCTCTGCTCATTTGATGTCCAAATTAATTCGACAATTAAAACAGATCTGGAAAAGTTTTCAGAAATGTTTATTTTATGTTTAGATGATGCTTTGATCCAGAGTAACCAAAAGCGCCGCAATGAAAGATTTCGGTTATTTTTTCCGCCGGAAATCTAGCAATAATTCTTTGGGATTTTCATTTTATTTTCATATTAATTTTATTGGCAAATATTTTCATTTTAATAATTATTTTTTTTTGTAAATTATTTTTCATTTTATTAATTATTTTTCATTTTATGAACTGTTTTTCATTTTATTAATTATTAAGGGCATCTCCCTTATATGACACTATTATGAGAAACTTACATTGAAAGTTCATAGAGCAATAAAAGAAAATAATGGAAAAGAATAATATTTCAATGGTTTTCATTCCCAACGCATGTTTTGAAATTTTTCAACAGTCCCCCTTTTTTCCCATAATCCTCGAGTATTTTTTAGTCCGTATGTTGAAGAGACTTTTACGAAGAACTCATTTTTGTCTTTGTTTCTTTTCGTAGAAATTTTCAGGCATCGTAACCCTGTTTCTTGCCGTTTTTACAATTTCTGCAACTGATATATAAGTGACGGTCTTAGATCAATGTATCTGTTCAGCAGCAGTTCTCTTTTTCGTTTGCCTTCGAACTTTCTCTGAATACATTTATTCTCTGTACCATCCCATCTTATGAGGGAACTGAACTTCGTTGAATTGTCGGGAGAGGCCTTTTGTGAGTGTACATACTTAGTTAGGATAGATATATTGATTCGGTGTACTTTCTAAGGAACTCCCAGCATGCGTCTGTAATATCTCATTTGAAATGCTTCAATCCGTCTGCGGTAAGTGCCACTGTCCATGTTTCGGACCCGTTCGTAGTGATGAAAGAATTCTTTTTCAAAGCCAATTCCTTCGTCATCATTACACCAAATGTTTTAACCTTTTTTATTGATGATAAAAAAATGGTCCATGCGAACAACATTTTGATTTTTATGTTGAAGTCGTAAAAATATACTATATCAGAAAAATACTGATCTAAGCTATTGCAACTTAAATAAACAAATGTTTGGAAAAACTGATATATAATGACTTTTGGTATTAATTATGTCTGAACTAGTATACGGTGTTGCTGATATTTGTGCTTTTTTTTGTCGGGAAAACTCGTCGCTATTGGCCCAGTTTTCGTTTCGTCGTTTCGGACATCCCCCAAGGATTTGAATGGCAGGTCTCCAGTGCGGAAAGCAAACTGCTACATGTGAGATTTTTAATGGCATTTCGAACAATGACGGGAGGAGTCGATGTGCGCCACCGCTGTGACGCGAACAATATCGTTGAGGCCGGACCGAAATGCAGGCCCGTTTTTGACCGACGCTTCATCCTCGTTCTCGTCCATATGTGACTGTTGAAATATATATCAAATTTTACTTAATGAAACTGGACATTTTTCCAGTAAAACCGGATGTTTTAGTTACTTTTTTTTGTTTTGAAAACTTAATAAGGTAAATGAAATACTTTAAATAAGATAAAGTTTGATTCTTATTTCAACACATTAGAAACACCATTAAATATTACAAGCTATGGAGTTGGATTGAAAACATTATTTTACTATGACTTCTACGATGCCAACGTTAGCTTTATGACAGTCAAACATTAATAATAAAGCGGTTTCACACGGGAGACTATTTTTAAAGAATAGAATTCACTGGAACTTTTTGCAGAATGTCCTTCCGTATCTGCAGATTTCAACTGGTGGTTCCGCCAATCTGCAAGGAATATTTTTGGTATTATCGAAATATACAGAATCATCCATGAAAAGTTACAATGTTGCGCATTACGCATCAAAATAACGATACAATAATAAAGCCAGTGCATTTAAATCAATCAACATATTTTAAATAACAGGAATTACATAATAATATCAATTAAATTTACAATATTTTAAAAATACTCAATGGATGTCAGGTTCTTCTTAATTTTGGACAAAATCATAAAACACACCTGACACTGATTCTTTCTAGATGCAAACCCTTTCCTGGACTACCTATGCATTACTATCACACCAAAAATGTCAAATTTGCATTTTTACAGCTGTCCTGTGTCCTGTGGTTTAAACCGAGCTTTATTCAAAATTGTGTATTATAACTAATGTGTTATGATTATTAGGCCGATTTAGACCTTCAACTTTCCTCACCTTCAATATTCTGTTGGTTGTCATTTCATTGTTTGCTTAGGGAGTGTAGTTTCTGATTTATGCTGTTGGTGTGCGTACTATATTAGCTATTTTCTTTCTATATCATCTATAATGGTTCCTTTAGTGCCCTTCATTTATTTTATTGTATTTACTACTATTGACTCTTCTGCTAGATTAATATAAAGACCAAGTCAATTTTTATTGCCTTGCCAATATTAGGACCCATCCAAATCTCGACTGCGATCTCGCTTAACTTCAGTTAGTGAGAACTGATGTTTGACGCGATGCGGCCCATCCTTAAAGCTATTTGTATCATCGTTATTATATGAATAAAATATTGTCAAAACATAAGGAATATTTTCGTCATCGCATCGGTGAGCGAAAAGATATTTTGCGAAATTGCTGTGCGATTCAGATAACTTTCTGCATGTATTTCTTATAAGAAAGCCTGGCCTTCAAAAGGTAGGTAGCACCACAAAACAGGTTTTAAATGACCAGGGCAACCGATAGATCAGGAAGATAGGAGACTGAGATTGTTGGCTTTTAAGCAGTTAAGTTTAAGCTTAAGTTCACAAGGTCCGTGGAAAATGTATCTTTTTTAGAGATTAATCAGATAATAACTGCCACGCGCCAATTTGTTCCATGCCTTTAGATTGGAATGGTGTAAGGTAGGAATAGATTAGAATAAGAATTTTACTTGTAGATCTTACAATGGTGGTGAACCAGTGAGAAATCTATGAGAGGCAATGAAAAACAAACTCTGAGAACAGCAATGCAGAATGAAGAACCTAAGATTTTTTGGTTTTGAATTAGTGTAGACAATAGAATTCTTCTAGTAAATGCAGTTCATGAACCAAGATTCGAACACACTGTGACATGGCATGGCAACACTGTCGATTTCCCGTTTGAAGCGGTTACATGCCAACATCTAATGTATCTTCAGTACGAGTTTCAACTCCCTTGGGTTACTTGATGGTCCGTAGCAATTGTTTTAGTTAACCGGACTTCTCTAGTGTTTTCTGAAAATGAGTACCTACAATTTTGAGCAATGATGCGCTATCAACTTTTATTTCAGACTTGGGCACAGTGCGATGGAAACTTTTGCAAAACTTTAACAGGCCTATGAAAACAGCGTTTTGTTAAGGAGCTAGTTTTTCAGGTGGTTTAAGGAATTCTCAGAAGACTGAAACTCGATTGAAGATGAACCTCATAGCGGAAGGCTTCCAATTGCAAGAAGTTATGAAAATATCCACAGAATCCGAGATCTTGTTAATCTGATCAACGGTTTATGGTCAGAATAATAGAGCAAGAGTTGAATTTGATTCATACAACCGTTCATCAGGTTTTGACTAATGAATTGGGGATGAAGAAAATTTGTGCGAAAAGGGTTCTGAAAAACACAGGTTTTAAAAATCTTCGCAAAAATCTTACATCGCGAACATAATTTAACATCACCACAGCCAAAAAAAGAAAGAATAAGCAAATCAAAGATCAAAAGTATGCTGATTTTCTTTTTTGATAGCCGGGGGATCGCCCACCAGAAATTTATGTCTCAATACCATACGGTAAGCCAGCTTTTTTACAAAGATGTTCTTGCAAAACTTTGACAAAGGGTTATTCGTGTGAGACTGAACATTCTGGGTGTAATATTAGGATAATGCGGCTTCCCACACAGCGACTTCTGCGAAATTTGATGAGTAAAACATCACTGTGGCTTCGCATATTCCTTATTCACCAGACTGCAGTTCTTGAAGGAGGCAACCGATCATCTGAATGTGGTGTGACCAATTGATGTGGCTTCTGAAGGCAACTACTTTGAAGGAAACAATGTAGAACTGTAATTTTTAATTGAATAAGAAAAATTGAAAAATCAGTTTAATTACTTAATTTATACACTTGGCATTTATTGAATTTTCTGTGTAAATAATATATATTTTTAATTCAAAACATTATCATTTACTTCACTCAATTATGCTTTTTTAACATTGAATATATTTACAAAAAATAAGCAGTTTGCTCCAGTATAAATAAAATCATAACTTATATTTTAAAACTATACAACGACATTATAATTGCGCGAAGAAAACGACAATAGAATGGTAATAGATATAAAGGGAAAAAAATGTATGTAAATATAAATACGAAAATTAACTTCGCATTTGTGGTTAGTGCAATTAAAAATCCTATTTCTGTAATTATAATGCATAAAATTGTTTTACGATGTCCTTGTTTTGCGGTAATTATAAAATGAACAAGCGCTGACAAAAACAACGAACGTGAGAAGTAAAAATGTAACAAATTTTGGTCGATTCCATTATATGAATTGCGCCTAGAATTACGTAATTATTTGGTATACGCATGTCGAACTGAAATTTCGTTTATTTTTAATATTTAGTAGAATAACATAAGAAATATCAATGTCATATACAGTGGTGGACAAAAGTATTGGCACAGCATATTGTTTTTATAATAAAAATTTATATTTTTAAAATACAAACGTAAAAAAAATAATCAAAAAATCATTTTATACCTCCAACCAAAATCTAAATTTTTCACAGAAAAAAAATTGGAATAATCTCAAATGGAATAGATAAAATAAATTTAAAATTTATATAATGGCAAAAATTGAATGGACAAAAGTATTGGCACCCTTAAATGTTTATCAAATATTTTATGGCAAGACGCTGATAAAAACGTATTTCTACATATGGAAAAGTATTTATTGTGGTCGAATATTACTATCGCGTAGCCTTCTGATATGTGTCTCGATGGAAGTATCCAGAAAGTAAATAATTTTAAATAAAATGGGTCGTAAAGGACAGGAAACTACATTGACTGAAAGATAACATATAGTTAATCTGCATAATGAACATAGTGAGAAAAAGTCGTTACACTGTTCGTAGTGTCAATAAAAGGTTTAGCAATAGCGACAATATTCAAAATATACCACGACCATCTAAACCTAAAATAATTAGACAAATTAAAATGGATCCTCATACCTCAGCGTTGGAAATTACTTCAATGATTGGAGAACAGGATAGTAAAGATATTAGTTCTAAAACCATACGTAGAGTTCTGCATCGTGCTGGTTAAAGAGCAAGGGTTGCCAGAAAGAAACCGTACATTAACAAAGTCAACCAAAAAAAGCGCTTGCAGTTCACAGACCACTATGTTGATAAAGCTAATGAGTTTTGGGAGACAGTTATATTTTCAGACGATAGTAAATACAATATCTTTCATTCGGATGGACGATCAATTATCTGGAGGAAACAAAACACAGAACTTGAGTTAAATAATTTACATTAAACAGTTAAGCATGGGGATGGAAGTATTTTAATGCGGGGATGTATGGCTGCAGGAGGCTTTGGAAATCTTGTCTTCATTGATGGAATAATAAACGTTTATTTAAATACGAAATGTTTAAATATGAAACGTTTATTTAAATATTTTAAAAAACAATCTACAACAAAGTGCTGAAAAGCTGAATATTGCCAACAGATTTTATTTTCAACAAGACAACGATCCAAAACATACAGCTTATGTAGTAAAACAGTGGATATCTTATGGATTATATCTTACAGGTTATATCATACCTGACCTGAATCCGATAGAAAATCTATAGAATGAACTAGAGAAGCGGATTAGAAAACCTCACATTTCAAGCAAAAGTCAATTGAAGGAAATTCTTCTGCGAAAATGGAAGTCCTTAGGGCAAGAAATTACTCAAAAACTAGTTCACTGCATGCCAAACTGCCTAAGAGTAGTTATCAAGAGAAAAGGACTTCCTACAAAATATTAATTTTGTATATGGTTCTTTTATTAGGTGACTGTGCTTTTGTCCATTCAATTTTTGACATTATATTCATTTTAAATTTATTTTATCTATTTTATTTGAGTTTAACAATTTTTTTGCATAAAATTTAAATTTTAGTTGGAGGTTTAAAATAAACATACAATATTACATTTTTTTTTTAAATATATATTTTTATTTAAAACAAAATCTACTCTACCAATACTTTTGTCTCCCACTGTATGTTTCATGAATCATACAGGGTGGAGAATAATTTATAATTATAAGTAATAATCAGTAATACACTCATCAGTAATTCACTTCAATTTGTATAATTTTATAATAATAATTTTAGATGAAAATAGGCCTTTTGTTACTTTTTTCATAAAAATGTTCTACTATATTTAGTTCTACTTATATTCTACTTATATTCTACTTACGTTCTACTTATATTTGATAAACGTCCCTTATATTATGCTCTACCATTTCGAAAAAGGATGAAGAGCGGTACAGTCATTCCACAATCTCAACAAACTTTTGGAAAAGCGAGACAATTTCAGGAATGGTTTACCCACTCAAAATCAAGTGATATCAATTTGGAGGATAAATCAAGAAGGGATCGGCGATCGTATTTTAATAATCACACACTTTTGGCAGCTGCGAAAGAGGGCGACAGCTTGACAATCCCAATGTTGGAAGAAGATATCAATGTCGATCAATCGACGATCATTCGCCACCTCAAGACGCCAATAAGGCATGGAAATTTGCTGGTAGAAATTGACATGGCTCTCCGACAAAAACAAAGCCGACCGTGTCCGAATTTTCAACGGCAATGAATTTTCTGATAAATCTCGTAACTGAAGATGAGTCTTGGGTACTATTCACAAACGTCAAGATGGTTAAACACAAAAAGGCATTCCAAATGGTATTCACTCTAAGAACTTAATGTGGTATATTTGGTGAGAGAGGAGCGGTATTACCCTTTGGGAGGTCCTTTGGTTTGGTAACAACATTGATACATTATTTCGGTTTATATCGATTTTATTCATCAGCATATTTGCTCTCTTATGGGCTCCAAATTGATATTAAGATATTTTTAACTTTTGTTAACTTTATTAACTTTTATAATTAACTTATATTATTTTGAACCACTTAACATGCAGTTCTTGAAAATTTTAAAGTACCTCAAATACCTAAAAGAATATATTGAGACAGAGCTTTTAATTTTAAGGAAATAATTTTGTTCGCTGTGCTGTATTGAAGATAACCTTATATTTTGAGTTTTTTCTGATCCCTCCTATAAAAATTTGCTAGAAATTTAGACATATCCAGGTAGCATTTTTGTGTTAAACAAGTAGCAGTTTACTTCTTAGTGACAAATATTCTCGAATGACTTGAATATACAACACAACAATGCTGTACTGTTCACAAGTCAACTAAATGTTTGCAGAGGTGTATCAAAAATTCTTAACATGATTGATACATACTACTAGGTAAAGCAAAGAAATCAACACAATAACTAGCGCATATGAAGTGGAGGAAAAATTAATATATTATAGTTAGCTACAATATATTAGTTTTTCCTAGCATATTTTCCTGGCATACTTTCTTGTCCTTTTTAGAAAGGAGAAGGAAGTATGTTATATAAGGTGTCCCAAAAGAAAGATTCTTTTTGATATAGCGATATAAATATCCATCAAAAAATCTTTATTAATTATTGAAATACACATTATAGGAAATTATTTTTTAAAAATAATGTTATCCAAATGTAAACCTTCATGCTCATGGCATGCTCCTGTAATGCTCATGTAAACCTTCATGCACATAATCTCTGGAACGGCTGTTATTTCGTGTCGGATATTTTCTTTTAACTGCACCAAAAACCCGGTTTATTACCGTAAACTTTCGATTTTAGATAGCCCCACAGGAAAAAGTTCATAGGGCTCAAATCAGGACTATATGAAGGCCAATTTATATCACCTCTCCTGGAAATTAATTTGTTTGGGAAAATTTCACGAACTGGCAGAAACGTATTGGAAGTGTGACGTTGCTCCGTCCTGCTGAAACCATTCGTTGATTATATCCAGCAAAGTTTTGTAGTTCAGGTACCAAAAAATTGTCCAACATTTCCACATAATACCCTAAATTGGCGGTAACTGTGCGTTCCCTGCCGTGTTACGGGCACTACTACTAGTACAGGCTGATTACTCTTCGCGCTGAGATTGCAGCCCATACAATGGGCCATACTTTATATATACCATACTTTACATATACCATAGTTTAGGCGAATGTAGGTGTTTTTGATGTTTGTGTTTCAGGTTCGTTACACTCCAGTACAGTTGCAGATCATCTCTTTTTGATAGATTTTTTTCTTTTCCGACGTTATTTTCTGTTCTCTCCAGGGTAAATTTTGTCATGTTAATTATCCTTTCGTTGACATTTAACTCCTTTAGTGCTCATATTTTAGGCAATGATATCTTTTATTCGATTGAAGTCTCCTTACTTTATCGTAACCTTGTTTAAAGTTAATGAATGAACTGTGTCGTTATTATATTCATATTTTTCAGCTTGGATTTCTTTCAGTGTAAATATCTAGTCTACAACTGATCTTTTCTACCTAAAACCACTTTGATGTTGTCCTACTCTATCTTCCACGGTTCCTAATCCCTTCTCCTTGATATGTATCGCAAGTTTATATGCTACATTCAATAATGTTATACTTCTATATCCCCCTATTCCTTATCCCCTTTCCGATTTCGTGATATGAAAGCTAATAATAATAGAAATTATCCACTTCCTAGTTCACTATTAACAGGTCGAACTAAAGACAACAATGGCTGAAATTCTTTGAACTGATTGTGGGGTGTCTAAGATTCTGATTGAGATTCTCACTGGTTTTTTGCTTTAAAATATGAAGATGATCTGAAAGGTTCTTAGGATGATGGATAGAAGGAATTTTTTCAGACGTTCTTTGTAGCATGCTAGAAAGCTCGCCCCCTTGGACCAACTTTCAAATTTCAGCTGGCTGTGTTCGTTAGTATTGACATATTTTTAATTAAAAGCATGTTAGAGTCTCTGATGAGATGGACAGTATGCTGTCACTAAGATTTTTTTTAGACTTATCAACAACTTATATCAGAGTAAAACGAAAAATGGTCTGAAAGACTCGCCTTCATTTTCCATTTAAATCTCCTCTCGCCTCATTTTAAAGGAAAATGTACTTAAAACCGATGGCTTTTTAGACCAAAAAATGTACTCGGTACTCGATCAACTACAAAATATGCCTGATTGATTATATGCACCTTCTGGCCTTTCGCATTACTGAAACTAGCATAAGAACAAAGTGTTTCAACACGATTTTCGAGATATGATAGGTTTTGATTTTGATTAAAAAGTATTGTTGTTTTCACTGTTGCATCAGTTATCTTTTCTTTTAAGTGTATTGTATATATTGGCAATCGATTAGAATAGAATTTCTAAGGAAACGGAAAAACATTAACATCAATATACTACAGTGAAAAAAAAATTGAAGGGACGAAGTTCCAGTACATTGTGATGAACACATTTATGTTTTTGTTTCTGAACCACTACCAAAAGTTTCTGGAGTGAGTGGTACCTAATTTTTATTATCAGGAGAAACCATTTCAACCTGAATATATGCACTAATAAAATTCTCCTGGTACATCAAAAATGGCCAATATTATTAGTAGTCAGCGGAATAGTTCACCTAACTCGACTGCTACTTATGAATATGTATTTTAAGGCTTGTTAACGTCTTTCATCAACTTGCCTATATATTAAGCGCAAGAATGGAGAATTCCACCGTCTTCGTACGTGCAAATGTCACCCAGAAAATTTATGGTAGTTAACCTCTCGCATGGTCACTTTGCCAGAATTGGGAATGAGTCCAACTATCGAATTATTCATAGTAGATTTGTTTTATTTGTGACTAGAAAATTAGAAAGTGTATTTATCTGATTTTGATTTCACTTACCTTTTTAACTTTTACCAGATATTGCAAGTTTAATTAACATGTTTAGTTAATATATATAATATATATATATATATATATATATATATATATATATATATATATATATATATATATATATATATATATATATATATATACAATCCATGAGTTCATGATTACTTTTATGTGAATCAAACTATTTTGAAATTGTAAAACTTTTATGCATTGGGTTGACACAAAAGTTCGTCTTGTTGTTGACGGTAGATGTCAGTCAACAGCCTAAGCGAAGTATTATTTACTTCAAACTGTATAATTTTGATGTTAGTTGACAGAAATTTCAGCTAGTCCTTGGAGCATGGGGTATGTGACTTCTTTATGACACACACCCATAAAAATTATGTTCAAGTACCCTATCCTAAACACCACTAGGCAACAGGCGTTGGCATCAGAAACTAGTAAAGTACGGTTTGCTACAATGAACTGAAAGATTACTCATCAAACGTTGATCGGGAAGCTAATCTAATATGAGCATCACACGGAAGAGGAGCCCCACTAATATTAGATAGTACCCCTTCTCGGCATAGGCCTCGTGGAGACAGTGGTTTCACCGCGAGCTAGATGCTCGGTATGAAGGCCACACCTAAAGTCAAAAGACAAATGGGCAAGCCTGTCTATTTTCGGTACTATTGACAAACATTGAGTTATTTTGTTGTCTTTTTTTTAATTTTGTTATTGTGTAGCGATGCACCACGTTCTAAACGACCGGCCGAGACTGATGGCAACGAAATATTGACGCTCGTTGAGAGTGATCGACATGGAACAACTGGAGATCGGATAAATTCTTGAAATCAGCCAACTAAAAGTGATCACCTCAACTTGGAATGATTAGTAAGGCTTTATCTTCAAGTAAACAAGGTCTCTATGGTCACACTGTTGGCTTCCCTATTAGAGGGGAGGGAAGGCAAAGTTAGGTCTGATGCGTCTTCAGAACGAGTTAGACGAGTCACTTGGTGAACCGTAGCAATAATTTTCGTGAACCGGATTTTTTCAGTGAATTCTGAAAATAAGTGACAAGAATTTCGAGTAACAGTGCGATATCAAGTTAGATTTCAGACACATGCCCTATGGAAACAGTGTTATATCAAGGGCTTAGATTTTAATGTGGTTTAAGGCATTTTCGAAGAGTCGAGACTCGAATGAAGATGAACCTTGAAAGGTTTCAACCTCAAGTATCCAACTCTTGAAGTATTCAATTCAACTTATTTGATTGTTTACCTTTATTCACACATCTTTTACATATTTTATGTCCCTAAGTTATACAAATCTCATATATGATAAGTATTACTTAAAGGCCTGAATTACAATTTACAAATAATTACAATACTACATAATTTAAACTCTAAACTAAAAATAATAATATTATTATCAAATTCTATTTCACTGGTCAATGTTTTCCAATGAATAAGTAAAGTTTTTAAAATATTTCAAATATTCACTTCAAGAAAAAATTAAACCCTTATATTCTTACAGTCTTGAAGTTATTCTTAATGGAAAATTGTCTTCCTAAGAGAGAATCTTCTCTTTTATTTAATACGAAGTTTGCTATTTATGTATCCGGAATAATAAATAAAAACAAATATTTATCATTGAAAATGATTTTATCGTTTTTCAAAATATTCTAGGCGATGATCGATACACTTTTGCATGTGTTTGAACCAATTTTCATAAGATTTTTTCCATTCCGATTGAGGTATCTCCAAAACATGCATTTTAAATGCGTCAACTGCTTTTTCTGGCGTCGAAAATCATTGACCACGTAGTTTATTCTTCACAGACGGGAACATAGATAAATAATTGGGTGCCAAATCAGGACTGTACGGCAGATGACTTATCAATTCGATGTTTTGACCGGTTAAGTATTAAGTTGTTCGATCCGATGTATGAGAGCTCGCGTTGTCATGATGAAGAATGATCCTGCTTGCTGGTTGTTCTTTTTTCTTCAAAGACTTCTGGCAAAAAAATTGTTGTGTACCATTTTGTTTGTGTTTTCTATTCCAGCAGTATATTTTAAAATTTTAGCAAAACATATATTCAATAAGTTAATAATTAATTAAAATAAAATTAATATTTAATAAGAAAATATGCATGTAATATCATCCTTATTCGAGAGTTGCTATTTATGTAGCCGGAATAATAAATAAAAACAAATATTTATCATTGAAACTAGTTTTATTGTTTTTCAAAATATTCTCCGCGATGATCGACACACTCTTGCATACGTTATCTCTCTCTCTTGTATACGGATATCTCCAAAACATGCATTTTGAACGCATCAATCGTTTCTTCTGGCGTCAAAAATCGTTGACCACGTAGTTTATTCTTCACGGACGGGAACAAAAAGAAATCATTGGGTGTCAAATAAGGACTGTACGGTGGATGACCCATCAATTCGATGTTTTCACCGGTCAAATATTCAGATGTTCGGTCCGATGTGAGAGCTCGCGTTGTCATGGTGAAGAATGACCTTACGTCGCTGGTTGTTTTTTCTTATTTCTTCAAAGACTTCTGGCAAACAACCTGTTGTGTACATTCAGAACTGACGGGTCTACGATTCTCTAGAGGCACTGTAGCCACATGCTCATTTATCCCGAAAAAACAGGCGACTATTCGTTTCGAAGTGCTTCGTGCGCGAACAACTTTTGTTGGGTTTGGCTCAATTTGAAAGACCCATACAACCAACTGATGTTTAGTTCGGGCTCATACGCATAAATATAAAATTAATTATCTGTGTAGATGTTACACACGGCTTTTGACCCATCATGCTCGTATTTTTTTACACCAATCGACTCGAGCCTTTTTTTGAGCTATTGTCAAATTATGCAGAATCCAACACGCCCTACTTCACGGCTAAATGTTTATGTAAAATCTTGGTCGTGCACAGTATCGATGTTCAGTATTCGCACAGTATCGACTTTCTTTAAATTCGCCCGTGAGCGAACGCCGTCCAAACAATTGGACGTTATTGCAATTGATTGATTGATTAAATCATCGCACGAAAATTCTCATAAGTTAATTCCATTTTTTGATTGAAAACGTTCTAAGTACGTATACAATCAACAGAGTCAAACTTTACGATGTATATGTCACATAGCGCCTAGCAACACCATTGTTGCCAATTCCGGATGCATAAATAGCAACCCTTGTAACCATATTATTGTACTCTGTTAAAATATACTGCCAATGGAAGTATTAATATCGGAAACTTGTTCCTAAAGTTTAAAAACGGAGAAAAGAAACGTTTTAGATACTTCATCAGATTCATCTCAAACGAAACTGAAAGGGTTTCCACAAATTACCAAATAACTTATTTATAATTTCTCGACGTGCGTTTCGTTAACCTTGTTGAATACAATAGAATCTTAATCGAATCATAACCTGATGGTTGGAGCATCAATGATTCAATTTTAATTAAATCACCTCCAGATAATTCAAACATGGTTAGCGAAACCCCGTCAGAAAATGAAAATTAAGTTATTTGGTCTTTGAGTTTAGAGTTTCACACCAAAGGTTCCAAAATAAGAATTATTCCAATACAAGAATTGATTTTTTGCTCAAATAGAGAATTCATTTGAAAATTCAGTTTTAATATTGATATATTTTATGACTCGTGCACTATAAAATAAATATCCAGAAATAAATTATTGAAATTGATTATCCAGAAATTGTTAATATTAATTAAATCAAGCAATTAATTTTCTATTATTTTTACGCAAAGTATATTTATATAAATCTATATCTACATCATCATTATATCTACATAGATCTGTATTTCAATTTTATTGGAAACCGAAAGTTACCACAAAAACCAACTGAGATTAGTTTTTTCACGTTCAAATTGTGTGGCTTTAACTCAAGCCTAACATCATCTGTCGATAGCGGCAATATACATCGATAACAGCGCCCTCTTCGTCCACCGAACACCGTTGGGATATTTCGCTTTGTCATTAAGCGAAATTAGTTAAAGTTCCATTGCCGGATGTCTAGCTGGGCCCAGGGTCGGACTCTAATTTAAATGTCACTTGACGCGAACAGGCTCAGGTTCAGGTGCGGTTCGTCCACGGCTAGTTGTTGCGGAACGAACCAGCCGGCATAGTTCGAGAACTATGCCGAAGAGAAATGCCTCCAATCGACGCAATATTGCACAAACGAATCGTCGTTATGGTCGATGTAGAAATGGGAAAGGTGGGGGATGGCCCTTGGGTCATCGCTGAAATGGATATTGTCCAGGGTGACTTCTAGATTGTCTTCTGAAATAGGAAGTTGAGATATTATTGATGATTTGTAACGCTAAAAGGGATCCTTATTTTCTATTGGGGAATTCTTACGAAATTAAATATATTTTTCATGTGGTAGAAATTTGAACATTTGTTTCATTCAATTATGCTTCTAATTGCTTTCGATTCTTCATTTTATAAAATATTTGATTGCTATATAATCCATTACAAAAATGTCTACAAACAATAAGAAGAAACACAAATAAGTTCAAATGACTTTATTGTATTTGAAAATATTCACATTTATATTCCATCAGACTAATTATTGAATATGTATGGCACTCAGAAGTGGCAATCTCAAGAATCTCATTTACATAAATTTATTTTGAATATTTGGAACAAAAAGAAATTACAACGTCATCAATACGATGTTTTTCCTTTCTTCAAAACTAAATTGTTTGAACGGTTGTGTGATAATTCGTCATTCGGAAGTATAATGCGAACATTGCCATTCTATTTACGAAATTGACTGGCGATTTCCTAAAAGCAAAGTGTTATATACCAATTATTATAGACAAGCCTTCGATTCACCAAAAGGAACAGTAGCTACATTATCAGAAAAACTGATACAATGGTGTAATTATTTTTTAGGAAAAACTACGTTACCGTTGTAAATTAAATGATTGTCAATTTTCGTTGCCTGATCAGACCGATTAAGTCCATGAAAGGAGATTTTTGAGTAATCCGTTTCTGATCAACTTAATGAAAATTGATTCAGCTGAATGTAAAAGTATAATGATACATGAAACTATGATAATTTGTATGTATGTTCCCACTTTTTCGCCATTTTGCAATAACTCATTTTGATGAGTGGAGCTCGCCTCTCTATGATGCCCATGTTGGATAAGTTTCCCCATCCCAGTTATATGGGTAACCGATCCAGATGCTATAGCGATCTGTAGTAATATACTTATTTATGATGCTAATGCCCATTACCTGAGGTCTCTGGCATAAAGTGGCTGAATACTAGTTTTACTGGAGAGCATCCTAAATTGGGCCGCACACCCAAATTATTGGGACTACAGTGCAAAGTTCCCCTACTTCTAACTTATTTTAAACGCTAACTCAAAGTGATTTACCATTAAATACCAAATCACCTTAATAAAATTCTCAACGCGCATTTCGCTAACCATGTTATCATCATCAGGAGAGGATTCAATCTAATTCTAAAACTGAATAATGTTCTTTTTATACGACAACCGTCTTTAATGACTCATGAAGTTAACCAAATGTTCCATTAATAATTTACTCAAAAAGTTGACTGAATGGAATAGGTTGAATCATCTCTTAAAAAATGAATCATCTCCTGATGATGATAACATGGTTAGCGAAATACGTGTTAAAAAAAGTTAATTGGTGTTTACTGGTAAATCTCTTAGAGTTTAGTGTTTCACATCGATGCTTCCAATAAACACTTTGATGAAAGAATATTTTTAAATGAAGCAGTTCTAATATGATTAGTTGAGCTATATCACTTCATTCGTGATATCATCTAAAATACTAATTAAATTTTATTACAAATTATGAATTTACGTGGATGCTAATATATGTGTTCAATTATTTTGTGAGTTATTGATTCCCGCTCGTTGCAAAATTGGTTTAAGAGAAAACGATTCCCACACAAACACCCCGTCCATTTACAGTTGAGCATATGCAAATAAGGTGTTCGATAAATCGAAACCCACAAATTCATCAGGTGCCAATAGATGTGGCCTAGGCAAAACAAATAGGGCGCATGTCTTTCGCAAACGAGTTCATTTTAGAATTCGCGATTGAGTAAGTCACGTAGTTGGCGAAATAAAGAATATAAATCCAATATGGAGCGAGAGATGACTTTTTAGTAATGAGCACTGGCTTCGGGATTGGCGTGCAATTTAGTTCGGATTTTAATAATTGCGCAGGTTCAGCTCACGGCCGTTGCGTACTCGATATAATAAATGGGCTGTTTGCGCAGTGTTTTCTTATTGAAGGAGAGTACAAACAAATTTATGGTCTAGGAAGATAAATAAATTTTGAACCTTTCTTCTACTTTTACATCGATCTTGAAAATATTAAACATTAGGAAAAAAATATGCATCTCATCTTTTAATAAAACTTTATTGAATAATCAGGTTCCTCCCAAATTAAGTTTTATTAAAAGATGAGATGCATATTTTTTTCCTAATGTTTAATATTTTCAAGATCGATGTAAAAGTAGAAGAAAGGTTCAAAATTTATTTATCTTCCTAGACCATAAATTTGTTTGTACTCTCCTTCAACTTTTTATTCCATATCATATAGTTTTTGGTATGCGTAAGCAAGAAGAGTATTGAAAATTGATGACATTATATACGAGGAAACTTCGCCAATTATTACACCCGTTTCAAAAAGAAATATCTTAGATGTTCAAAACAATTTTATTTTCAAGGTAATTTTTAAAAAGTTTAATCAACCTTATGTATCGCTATATTTTGGTTATTAAAACAGTAGGCTTGGATAGGTCATTTAGGCTTGGTTACTTAGACAATAGGCCTTTGGAAAAAATATTTTCTCATCCATGTCAATAAAGTTTCTCATAAATGTTCTTTCAACTTAAAGAATACATAATAATCGTTAGGTTCCAAGTCTGGAAACTAGGAATGTCGTTCAAGAATATCAATAATATGTTGTATATCCTAGCCACTAAAACTACCAAGAATCGCGGTTAATGATATTTATTTTTTTTAGAGATGGCGCTAGAAACAAGGGTCCGCTGACTGCTTAATCTCTTATATAATTTTGTTGCTACAGCAGTACCTTTCAAAACGCCATTAATATTTAAACGATTTTGAGTTAGCGTCATATTTTTTCGTGTGGTAAATATGTCAAGTTTCGAGCCAAATAAAGAGCATTTGCAACGCCTACTGCTTTTCTTGTTCAATCAAAAGAAATACGCCAGTGAAAGCCGTCATATACTTCTGGAAACTAATGGTGACAATGTCTCAATGCAAGACGCTTTTGGGCGTTGGTTTAGATGATTCAAAAGTGGTGTTTTCGACTTGAAAGGCAAAGAACGCCCAGGTTATCCGAACCGAACAAATTTGAAGATGTCGTACTGCAAGCATTGTTGAAAGAAGACGATATGAAAATTCATCAACAAATGGCAGAGAGGTTAAATATTGATCACCACACTATCTTCTGCATGCCATGGAAAGATTCAAAAAGCAGAAAAAGGGGTACCACATTAGCTAAACGACAGACAGATGGAAAACCGAAGAACCGTGCGAAGTTTCGTTTCCTCGGTATGAAAGAAATACTTTTTTTGCATCGGATCGTGACTAGAGACGAAAAATGAATATATTTCAAGAATCTAAAACGTAGAAAATCATGGGTTGACCCATCAATATCAACCGCAAGACCTAATCGCTGCGATGATGATGAGAATTAGGGAATGTGTGAGGTTTAGGAAGATGAAGAACTACCGATGAGGGAATGTAGTAAATAAGCTTGATGTTCTGATATAGTTTAAATTGTACTAAATAAAGTAAAGGTTGACAGAATCGCCATTGTGTGTGACTTCTGATAAAATTCAATGTACAACTTGCATGCTATATGTTTAATGTTTACTACTTTTACCTTCTTCACTGATATTGATATGAAAAATATTAATTAACGTTATGAGTACTTTATTAAGTAAGTAAAAAAATCTTATTAGAGAATCACTGTTCTAACCGAAGTAAATTTTCAAATTAAATGTCGTGAAATAATATCGAACTCATTCTTATGTCAAACGAATTTCATCATTGTTTTCAACACTTTATGGAAAAGACAATACCGCCAACGGTCAATTATTTCTAAGAAAAATTCGATGTAGAACAATATGTTTACGCAAGATCGATCAGATTTAAAAATAAGCTTCGCTCTAGAAAATTTTCCTCAATAATAAATAAAACATGTCGAAGAAATCAGGGTTTTAGGGCTTCATCGACCATTGATAATTATAGATTCAAATGAATCTACAGGAACGTTGCATTTGTTTTAAAGATTTAGTTCATCTACATCAATATATTTTTTTAATTAGTTAGTATTTTTTAATTAATTTGAAGTACTGTCTACTATAATTGCTAGTAATGTCTAATATTCTCAATTTTCTTTTTATCTGAAACACTGACATAACAAATGAAACGTTTTTTTCACAAAAACTGCTTATGTTACAATAAGCTGAATTTTCAAAATGCAAAAAGTTTTTATTTACACACTTTAACAGATTCCATATTTATGGCTAATTAGCTTTCGACGTTCCTAGTAATGCTAACTGCATAGCCGTTCGCCTTTCATTTAAGCTGAATTTAGAGATATATTAAAAAAAATCACAAAAAATAGAGGACATGTGTGCTTTTTGCAACAAAACGCAGAAAGTTAATTTTAACAGAAATGTTTTTATTGTAAAAGTTTTTACTGATATCTAAAAAAATAATAAAATGTATACACACAAAGTTTTATCAAAACGCAATTAGGTATTATTAAAGTTAAAAAAACTTTTAAAAACATTTAGTTTTAATCTACTAAAAAATATTAAGATAAAAAATAACATATTTTTATTAATAATAACTAAAAAATGGTTAATACACCATTAAAAAAAGGATTAAACATAAAATTGTTTTATTAATAAAATTATTATATATTAATAAAAATCAAAAAGTTCGTTTTTTAGGGATTTCCATCACAAATCAAACACAAAACACAATCAGACACAATACAAGAAGAAAATAATGTAACCTGTTGCAATATAACCTTTACTTCAGAGTGACGTTGGTAGTTTTTGTAAAATCCTCTGGGACTTTGGTGGTTTTTGTACAATTCTCAGGGCTGTAGGTGGTTTTTGTGATGCGAGAAAAACCTTTCAACCCTGTTTTCTCATAACCTAATACTCATCACTACAAGAGTAGTTGAAGGAGTTGCCATCAAGGGACCTTATCAAATTACCGCGCTTTTAACAAAAATTAAGAAAATGGACTTGGGCGGTTTTTATAAAAAATGCCTCAAATAATTTACCTCGAAAATCATTGAATTTTTAAGGGATTCCTGCGAAGCTAGACTGCACTTATGCGATCCATTAAGTTATGCAAACAACATATTATTTGGCGAATAATACTAATTACTTCACAAAGAAGTAGCAAAGATGATGACTCTAGATAAATAACATTTGAAACTCTGCTGCGATCTCTTATTTTAATTATAGAAAATACTGAAGCTATGGAAATAATTTGTTCCAGTTTGAAAGAGTAATGTAACATCTTATATTTGTAAAAGTTAATTGTGTTGAGCTGTTCATTGTGTTCGAAAAGTTTATTGTGTTTGTTATTTTGATAAGAGTGTAAAATCTAACAAATATATCACTTTTCCGTCTTCTGCGTCGGTTATTCCCTAGTCGGTAGGCCTTTTGAGAGACTAAGTGTCAAGCACAATCAATAGCTCTTGACCCGGGTTTAAAACCCACGTTAAGCTATAGATCCAGTCATCAAACAGGCTTATGCTAACTTACATATATACTTAAATACAAAACTTTAACAAAAACCGGACGGGAAGTGAATAAACCGTTTCATGCAATGTCGTGCTTCAATGTATGAAAATATTTATATCGCCAAAATGTTTATGAATTCACTTGAATTATTTTTTGTAAGTATATTGGATTATTTCGTTTTTTTATGTTGTATGATGAAAAAGTAAAAGTAAGTAAACACAACGATAAAGCTAAAGTTAATATGAATTAATTTTAATCTCATAGATATTTCGAGTAGACGACTGTGACTAAATACAGTGACAAGCAGCGACCTTGTCTGAGCTCGAGCAAAAATATCCTCAATTTTCATCACTTTCTAATAGCAAATAAACCTACCTCCCACTATATTTATATAAATTGTAAATTTCACAACTTAGCCAATTTCAATTTCACAACTAATTATCACTCAGTCAGTATTCATCTACTGCAGGATGAAGGCGTTCTAAAAAACATTACACGGTCTTGAGCTTTCCTTTTCTATTTAAATCCAGATACTTGATGATGTCGTCAATCAATCGAGTTTTCAGTCTTCTTCGTGGACATTTGTGATCAAGCGATATACACTTCAAAATTTCTTTAATTGGCATGTCTCCTTGTTGTATGGCTTGTCCGCCTCCATTTCAATTCCTTTACTCTTCCAATGATGTCACACTTTCGTTTGTTCTCTGATCCATATGCAGGTCTTTCTGTTCCGCCTTGTAATCCAGGCATACACCATTCCATTCCCCTCTGCGCTACTACGCTACTCCCCATTTTGAACTGACTGTGTTGTGACAGAAAAATGTCTTAACGGACAGAACGAACTGACCTAATACTTTTCTCTTCAGAAAATGTGGGAGTTTGTTGCTAAACACTATGCTGAGCCTGCCAGCAGCATTTAAGGGCGTAACAGAACACGGCTTTTCACCTCTCAGACTGCAACCTTTATTAATATCTTCAAGATATATGTAGTATTCACCACATCCAAATCCGTGTACAAAATAGTTTTTTTTCGGCTCTTGGCTAATTTATAATTATAATTTAGGTTTATTTTTAAGCCAAATGGTTCTCCAAGTATATATATATATATATATATATATATATATATATATATATATATATATATATATATATATATACATATATATATATATATATATATATATATATATATATATATATATATATATATACATATATATATATATATATATATATCGTCATCATTTAGCCATTGTCGATCCACTGCAGGATGAAGTTCTGAAAAGCGTGCTTCCAATTCGTGCGATCTTGAGCTCTCGTCTGCCATTCGGGTTCAATATACTTAATGATCTCATCCGTCCATCGTGTTTTCTGTATTCTGCATGGACGTTTATGATCAATTGGTATCCATTCCAGAATTGCTTTGGTTCATCTGTCATCGCATCGCCTTGCTGTGTGGCCTGCCCACTTCCATTTTAATTCTTTCACCCTTCCAATGATGTCACATACTTTCATTTGTTCTCTGATCCATACTCTGCCCCGCTTTGTAATGTAAAGCATACACCTTTCCATTCCCCTCTGTCCACTCCGATGCTTTTGAACTGATTGTGATGTGAGTGTCCATATTTCACTTCTGTATGTCAAAACAGGCAGCGCGCACTGATCAAAAATCTTTCTCCTCAAAAACCTGACTCTTTTTAGGTTTATTGTCAAGCCAAATGTTTTTGTTGCTCATCTGTCGGAGGAGAACGATATCATCTATCATCAAATCGAAGATGGCCTAACCAACCTAACCAACCAACCAATCAATCTATCAATCAATCAATCAATCAATCAATCAATCAATCAATCAATCAATCAATCAATCTATCTATCGTTCAATCAATCAATCAAGCATCTTAATATTTTCTGTATAATTGGAAATGTTAACTCTTAACCATTGGTGCAAACAGTTTGTTCCTCACCCGCGAACCGCTTCACGGTTTTCCGGAAAGTATATCCAGTATCCGTTTCTCTTCGCTAAAGGAGACACACATGGCCCTTCCAGGACGAAAACGTACGCACCGAGAACGTCCTGCGCCACGCAAAATATATTATTTTTGATGTTTAGCAGACGCACTTTAATTTAATTCGCAACAGGAGGCAAGCGAAGCTAAATATGCATAATTCGAGGCTTCCTTCGCTTTTATTACTTCAATCCGTCAGTTTGGGTTATTTAATTTGCGCGTATCGCGTGCGTACGCCGCCTCCAACTTGCGTAATAGCTGATTTATTTAGACAATATGCATATGAGGCTTTTTAGGTTGGATGAGTTTTATTGGGACTATGTCCTGAAGTGGAACGTCTGGTTGTGGGAAACGCCACTTCGCTTGTTTTGTGATTAGGAAAGTTTGTTATTGCGGAAAATGGATGATGAGCGTTAAAAGTGTTCATAATGAGATTATTTTTGATTTTTTTATGTTTTCTGGTTTTTAATAATAATAATTGATTTTCGCGAAATTGATGTCAGTATATACTTAACGTAGTGTACTAACTAAATAACTGATCTGAGACGTTACAAGTTTGTATTGAATAATTGACAGTGCATTTGAAAAAAAATATTTTCTTATCATTTTTTCAGTGTAGCGATTCCCTGTGGTATTATCGTATATAATGCAATCATATAAGTTAGATCCCTGGTTATACCCCTACAGCTGAAATAGAATAATTGCTGACGGCTAGGTCTATAGAATCAAGAGCTGTTTAAAAATATAGGGAAAAGTGTTGTAAATATCAGCCATTGAAACGTAGTTCTTATGAGCAAGGGAGTTAACTTCGTGAAACACAATATGCATGAACTCAATTTTCCACCTTTTTTTTCTTTTACCACTTCACAAGAAATTTTCAGGGTGTACTCACGTGACAAATAATCAACAAAAAGAACTCCTTCAATGTTACAAAAAATTGTTGCCGTTATCATGAAGGCAGAAAAAGTAAGCTGACAATTTCGTAAAGGCAGTGAGCCTTGTGTCATTATTTAAATTTGGATTCGGAACTAACTCTTCAGATTTGATTCACCATCACAATTCAACCTAAAAGTGTGCCTAGATCTAGCTTTATTAACGCCAAATCTGCTTCATACATCTCTCATACTTCAATCATGGATAGGCAACCAATGAGTAAAAACTTTTTAAGATCCAATTGGGGAGCGAGCTATTTTCATAGTGTCTACTGAACAGTGCTTCAGTAGATTAGTAGTTAGTGACTACTAATCCACTTCCAAGCCATGTCGTTAGGTTCTGTAATAAAGTTTGGTTTCTATTCCATGGTCCCTAGTTTGGTCGCTATTCTCTACACCTAGCATTTTCTCATCCCTCGAGCATGTTCTCACACCTGGAGTTTTCAGTTATCATATCATATGAAGGAACAGAATAATCCAATGCATCGATCATAGCACTATTAATTTGCTATGTCTATAAATCCTTTTTGAGCAGGTAATGTATGATATCATTTCAATATTATCCATTTTCTAATAACCATTTCTACTCAAAGCTATGTGTGCATTAATATCAGTAAATGATAGCTCCACAATTTCACATGGGTCTGGACCGATTCCCCCTGTCTGAACCTACCCATCGGTGATGAGAAAGCTCATCTAATACTGGTACCACATAGGAGAGTCTTTGGCTAGTGTCCCTCTACTTAATGTAGGATTTGTGGGGGCAGCGGTTTTCGATGGATATATGGCAGGCGGCCTGCCTGAAGCCGCGAGATAAATGGCCTAACCTGAGCCAGACTCATACTGTAGTTCCAATAGTTGAGGTGTGCGGTTTGAATTCAACATTGACGAAGAAGCTAATTTAACATGGGTTCTACGAGGGAGGGGAGCCCCACTAGTTTGTTGCTACTACTCCTCCCATTACCGAACTCATGATTTTTGTGACCAATTATTGAAATATAGCAATTTTCTCATTCATTATATTCCATAAAATATTATTTATATATGTGTGTGAACAAGGAAATTTCAACACCCATAAAGTAACATGTAAAACTTTAGCAATTTTTCCAGTCTCTAAGATGATAATGCTTGAAGTTCAGCACTCCCAAACTTTTTAGATTGTTCAGACCCATCTTCAACTTCCATATTGAAATCACCACTCCTTCAGCTAAAGCTTTCTTTAAGTCATAAAAATTGGAATGATATATTAATGAAAAACAATACTGAACAAAATATTTCACATTTTTTTATTTTTTTATATGATTTACTATTAGGACGGTTACTCTTACACTCTGTGTGGCATGGATCGAAATAAAATGGACCAACAGGCTGCAATATTTCGGTTTCATAATGGACTGCATTTATACTTTGAATGATAGTTATAAGGGTTAACCTGCTTCCAAAGCATATAGTCCCGCACACTATAATTCCTACTGAAATGCCGTTCTAATGTGAACATTAATTTTCACCTTTCACCCTGCGAATCTTCTGCCTCCTATGTTCGTCATGATGACCTATAGACTATCTCTGTACAAAATCTAGACTTATTACTGAAGTAAATAAAAGTTCCTTTCCAAGTCCCATTAGTCCCTCATTCTAAGCGACGCATCTTATGGTGCGCTGTAGAAGCAAGTACCCAATAATGACGATAAACATGCACTTCCGTTATAGGCAAAGGCCGATTCACAGTCATCCTCGAAAGAATCATACCTGTAGCTACAATGAAAACATCGTGCATTTGCCAGATATTTTCATGTGGGTTTCCTACAGCAAGCAAGAAGTCTACTATCACATTCGTTACATCCTTAAATACCTCTAGGTTGGCAAGAACCTCATAATCGTGCTTAAATCTGATTCTCAAATCATCTTATTTATAAACAGAAACATAAAGATCTTATTATTCTTCTCTTCTTCGTATTCATCTTTACAGAAAGTCGTGACGTATAGAATTCCCCGTTTGCGGCCTTTTTGTGTTTTTTCTCACCAGCTCTACTTCTGGCTTCCTTAGTTGCATATGGGAGAGATGAACCAATTAGGTCTTCAATTTGGTCTGTCCATCTTTTTGGAGGTCTGTCCCCTCTGTCCCTGTAGTAGCACCCTTTCTTGATTATTGCCATCCCTGTCAATGTAGCCGAAGAATTTTAGTATTCGTTCATGCATAATTTGGGATAACCTTGTGGGTTCATTAATTTCGTAAATAACGGATGCGTTCTCATCTGGCAGTTTATGGAATGCCAACGACCCGTTTCCAGCACCAAAGTTCAACAGAATCAGTGCGGTTGAGATCTTATTTTTCAATGGTTCATGTTTCAGCGGGATGTAGCAATATTAGAAAATCTTTATTTTTTCTCTCTGAATTCTTCAAATTTCGCATTGTATTTCTTGACATTTCGCATCTTCTGTTCTTATGACTCTTACCGCCTACGTTCGATAATAAAACCCGACATAAACGAATTATTTTACTAGTTTAAATTATCCTATTTGACTGATTTGGCTTCTTGTTGTTTTGACGGTTCATAATCAATATTTTCATGCTCTCGTTTATTTATAGTATATGAAGACGGCTTTTATCTATTTTTTTTTGATAATTAAGGTCAGTTCCTCAACAAATCTCGCAAGAAGTGTGGTGTCATCGGCATATCTTAAATTAGTTATTTTAATGTCGCCAATACTGACACCACCTTTTCAGTCCTCAATAGCTAAACCATAAATGTCGAATATTACTGACGATAGGATACATCCTTGTCTGGTTCCTTCATTGAGACTTATCGGATATTCCATCTTCAATTTCACCACTGCTCTATTTTTTTCATACAAATGACAAATTAAGCCAATCAGATGATCTGATACTACCATTTTTTTCCAAATTGTTATAATTTCTCTCATTTTACGCAGTCAAACGCCTTTTGATAATCAAGGAAACAGAAGTATACAGGGTGGTTGAGTTGGCTGGCATTTTCGATTATTTTTCGAATGTTGAATATCTGCTTAAATGTACCTCTTCCTGGAACGAATCCATACTGCTTTGGGAAAATCTGCCCTGATAAGCAGGATTTTAAGTCTACGTTGATAATCTGAAGGAGGATTTGGTTATAGTGAAATGAGAGTAATAAGGTGGTAATTTTTGCATTTCTGTCTAGAACTTTTTTTGTGTAAATGTATAAATGCTGAGATTAACTAATCTTCTGGCTACAATCCACTGTCTCACATTTTGTGGCAGATGTTGTAAAACATGCCTACCCCTACATCAACATAACATAAAGATAAACAAGCAAAAAGTTTATTCGTTTTTATATTCGAGATATGCTATACATTTTAATATGTATATTGAGAGTCACATTGTTTTATTTCCTAGTAAACACAATATGATATGATAAACAATGTGACAAATGAAGTATATAAGTCTACAAAGTAATAACTTTTTTGCAAAAAGAAATTATGTTATCTTAAATAAATGAAGAATTAAATATTTTATAAAGTCTTCTTTACGTGCTTCATATACCATTAATAATTAACTTAATAATTTTCAAAATGATGCATTAAATTCCAGAAATTACAAGGATTTGTTTACCTTCGTATGAATTTTTTGACGGCACCCGAGCTGGGGCACTCATAAAAATATTTCGAGAGCGTATCACGCGAGCATTTTAGCCTGATGAAATGTCGAGTTGATGCCAACGAAGCCAGAAAGATTCAGTTTCCACATGGATGTAACGCAGAAATTTTTAAATCTGCACCGGGCAAAAATGTAAAGTGCCACTTGGACCTTCCTGAATACATTTCGACTGAGAAACAGATAAATTTTATTTGAGATTGAAATCTATACAGCGTGGCTACAGGGCCTAGTTGTGGGTTTCGGTTACTTTAAATGTCTTTTTTTTTATGCTAAATTTCTATAATATATTTTTTAATTACGATATAAACTTACTAGGTAAACCGAATCGATGAATCGAATTAACTTTTAAGGCATTAGGCATTTTAAAAAGTATTAAAAAAACATTGTATTGCGTGTGCTCAGTTTAGTTTTGCGATAGGTTGATAGGTTCACGATTGCTCTATAATGTCAATTTATGGAAAATTGTAAATACACCAGGTATGCAACTATGAAACTGAAATTTTTGTATAGAAAATATACGTTTGTTGTATAAAAATTATAAAAAAATATTTTATTTATAGTATTACCCATCGCTAGCTATACATTTTTCCCACCTGTTTGACAATTTTTGGATGCCACGCGAAAAAATGGTTGCTCTTTTGAGGCAAACCAGTCATAAGGCCATTTTCGCATATTTTCTTAAGAAATGAAGCGCTGCTCAGCAAATGTGTGTCCCATAGATGCAAATAAGTAGTAATCGGACAGAGCCAAGTCTGGTGAGTAAGCCGCCTGCGAAAGTTAAACCCAACTAAATACCTCAATCGTTTCCTTCGTCAGTTTTGCTGTGTGTGATGGTGTATTATTATGAAGCAAAATCACTTTTGTTTTAGTAGCTCATAATAGAGCACACCCTTCTGATTCCATCAAACACAGAGCATTGTCTTCTGTCCATAGTGATTTGGCTTTGCAGTCGTTGTCGATGGTTCGCCTGGATAATTTGCGCTTAGGATTTTTAAAATATATCCACTTTTCATCACCAATCACAATTCGATGGAGAAATAATTTTGTTTTGTACTTGGCGAGCAGCATTTCGCAAGTGGTTTTTCGCTTTTCCTGCTATCTTTCTTTCAGTTCATGTGGAATCTACTTTTCCATCTTCTGGATCTTTCTCATGGCTTTCAAACGTATAGAGACGGCTTCTCGTGTCACATTTAATTGATCCGAGAGTTATTGTTGCATTTGAGCGTTATCCTCATCCAACAATACTTGTAATTTGCTGTCTTCAAACTTTTTCGGTAGTCTTCCACGTTCTTCGTCTTTCACGTCAAAATCGCTACTTTTGAATTCTTTAAACCACTCAAAGCACAGTGATTTACCAGGAGCATACTCACCGTGAGCTTCGACAAGCATTCGATGCGATTCTGTAGCAGTTTTCTTCAAATGGTAACAACAAATCAATGCTGTCCGCAAATTGTAGTTTCCAGGCAGAAAATTCGACGTGGTCAACGCTATTACAAACTATGCTATTGTATGAATCTTATATTGTTGTGAGTTGAAAATCTTTGTCAGAAGTCAACAAGGAAATGGCGCCAATGACGCGGTTTGACGGTAACTACATGGACAGCTAGGGCCATCTATGCGCAAATTCCGGTTTCATATTTACAGACCCTGTAATAGAATGGCAACAATTATGGTAGCGCAAATGTTAACTACATTCCAACAAATGTGAAGTTGTAGTTTTCGCTCTTTTATTCAAATTGAAAAATAAACGGAGTTATTGCTGAATTAATAAAGTTTAAAGTTGAAAATACTTAAGGAAAAAACCATTTTTTGCATAAGTAATTTAAAACTTGCAATGTTTTTCTGAATTTCAGGTCAGTACATTGTTGCAATAAATAACAGATTAGTATTGAGTATTTATTTATTTATTCATCTAAATTTATTTTGTCTCCTTCAAAGTAATGATTTTTGTATTGTAGTAAAAAATGATTTGTAGTATTGTAGTAAGAAATGATTTTTAAAAAAAGTATTCCAACGTTTTTTAAAAAACGTTGGAAAGGAAACCAGTATTTGAAACAGTTTTTTTATTCAACTTCTGGTATTTCCTTCAAAGTGACCAACGAACTGTTTTGAATGGATTCCATGAACCCAAAACGGTGCCCACGAAATAGTTTCTTCTATCGAGGAAACAACAAAAAATCACACAGTGCCATATCTGGTTAATATGGTGCTTGTAGAACGGTATTTGTTTGCCTCTTAGCGTAAAATTGACGAATAATTATTGCGATGTACAATGGATGTGTTATCGTAATGCAAAAACGTTTAATTATTTTGCCGCAGTAATATCTACAATATCTCTAATATGGCGATTACTCAGTATCCTCAATATCCTGATATTGGTAATATTTTCTACGTTGGTTGACGTGGAAGGTCTTCCTGAACAAGGTTCATCTTCAACTATTTCCCTACCATAATCAAAGTCCTTGGAAAAAGTACTTGTAAGCATTTTTTTTGGCATAGTTTCATCACCGTAACACTTTTTTTATATTTTTAGTGCATCAGTCCAAAATATTTCGTTTTTTAGACAAAATTTTATGTAAATTATTTGCTTGATAAATTTATCCATTAAAAAAATTAACAACTAGAAAAGACGGTGTAATTTATAACTTAACAAGCGAAATAATATACAACTTGAATCGATGTTAAGAACAGGCGTACAAACCTAAAAAAACAAATAATGTACCGATATGTAAAGCGCGTAAATTTTTAAAAGTCAGTTTAGTATTAGCATTTATTTATTTAGTATTTAGTATAGAAGAGTAAACAGGTTTTTCCAAATGGACATACAATTATTTTATACGTCCCTCTTATTTTTAAATAATTTCATAAATCCTTGTTTCCATTACAATATAGACTGATGCATATTTTTCAGATATTCTTATATTTACTTTAACTTTTTTTAATCTTCAATAATTCTTCCATCTTGGTATATGCAAATTAATCTAAAGAATTTAAAACCGAATCTGTAGGATTTAAATGTAATAGTTTTGCTATGTATGTTAAAATATATTATTACACTAATATTATTAAACATATTGTTATTGTATTAATAACATAAACATTATAATATTAATGACATATACAATTAATCTTATTTCAGTCACAATTTTGTTCAGTCATGATTCAATCACTTTGAATCAGGCCCCAATGAAATGAAGACCTAAAGTTTTCTTCAATTAGCCTTGGTTTAAAAGTAAACATTTATTTTATTCAATTTAAAAATGAATTATCCATCAATGTTTGATATTTTGTCCGTCTTTTTTGAGCACATATCGTTCTACGTTTGAAATATTTTTTTTAAATTACACTCTTGTAGAAAAAACATTGCTATTATTCTATGAAATCTTTTAATGAATATATTATAAAAAATATTCTTTAAATATTACAATTCTCTGTAAAGTATTATATATTTGATGGTGTCAAACAGAAATTATGTTTAAATCGCTCATATGTTTCCTACTTTTCATGATTATCAAGTAAAGGACGAACATTTTAGCAAGTCATCAAATTTAATTGAAATAAAATATAACCTTTACTAAAACAATGTCATTTTTTCCTGACGAACGAACAGCAATTCAAAATCCATGTTACTGATAATAAGTAGAATTTAAAACTGTGATCAACCCTGTAGGACAACGAAAACGAGTAATTTAACCATGATTTTATTAAACTGTAAAATTTGCAAATCTGCATTATTTTCCCGACTCAATAACGAGATTATCTACCTGCTCCAGCTTCGCGGTTCTGTTTTAACTACGCAATTCTAATTTTACTCAATTTGTCTGTAGTTTTTGCTTCGGTAAGATATTTATTAGAGGGAAATTACTTTTTTTTCGCTCATCGTTCTGACGTTCCTGCTCTAGCATCTAATGGAAAGATGACTGGGAAATAAGATGTTAATTTAAGGTTGTATTTGCGTTTTTTTCATTATTAGTTTTATTGTGACGTTTTTCTTAATAATTCTGTTTATATATTTTATGTCAGCAAGAAAATGATTCAATATGAGGGTGTAACAAAAACATTAGCGCTTTTGAGGTAGTTAATTATTCACTGCTTAAAAAAGTTATTCCTGGAAATTAGTTCTCGAAATATAGGCCGTTATCTTCGATGACCCAACCCATATTTGAGCTAATAACTCTATTCCTCCACCACGCCATGTCTTTTGAGGCCAAAAATTCAACGCAGCCAGTTTTTACCTCTTCTTCAGTCCAGCATTTTTTTCTCGCAGAAAATGAGGCATGGAACTGAACAAGTCGTAATCCGACAGAGCGAGATCAGGACTGTATGTTGGGTGAGAAAGAAGTTCAAAGTCCAATTCGTTAATTTCTGGGGTGGTCAGATGTGAACTATGTGGTCTTGTGCTGTACTGCTACACGGGGACTGTTTTACGGTTGACTACAACTACATATTGTTCAGCTAAAACATCGTGTACTCCCTCCAGTTGAACTGAGTAGACTTCTGAATTTATCGCCCTACCATCAGGAATCACCTCAAAGTGAATTATTCCTTCAAAATTCCATTAAACACTCCATGACTTTTTCAACAAATCTTTTTTGTCTTCGTATCGGAGGAACAGGTTACCTAGGCATAAGAAAGTTTCCTAGTGCTTGTTCTAGGATCCGCAGCCACAACTGCTCTTAAAATGTCGGCATTGAGAGACCGGGGAGGACATGATCATCCCTATCTTCAACACTCATGTCTACCTCTCAAAATTTTTTGAACCAGTGCGGATTGATACGGCATTTTCCACCTCTATTTTGCAAATCTCATGAGTGATATCAGTCGCTACGAAGCCTTTTTAAAGATAATGTCTTAAAATTGCTTTCATTTCGCGGCTTATTTCAGTAATTGTATCGTTCTTATTAAAAACAGCCTACTGAATATTTCGCAGTGGAATCATTTACGATACTGAAGAAGGAATGTTTGTTTGTCGGAGTGTTTGTTGAAATCTGATTAAACCTCTGAGAAATGAAAGACAATCCTTTATCTCCTATCCTAGACAATCCTATCCAATCCTAGCATTAAAAATATAATCGATTTCCACAAGTTTTTCCGGCAAAAAATGGATTCCACACGTAAATATTACTATTCTTTAGAGAAATCATGTTATCAAATCATTTTTGGCCACTTTCGTAATTACAGAATATCTGTCAGCAACAGCGTGTTACCTAAATCTAAAAATTTAGTATACGGATGGCACCAAGTCTAGAGAATAGGGTGTGGTCCAACGGTGCATCACTCCAAATAGCTCTAAGAAATATGAAATACAAGGTGCGTCTCACGGAAAAAAGGACTTTTTCCAAAAAATTACAAATATTTATTTTTTCGACAATAATCATAATTTTTATTCAAAATAGTCTCTTTGCGCGTCAAAATAACGTTTTGCACGGTCAATTAGGATGACGAATGAATTTTTGAGCTCAGCTAAAGATATGTCCGACATGATGGCGGTTGACACCTTTTCAATGGCTTCAATGTCGGCAAAACGCTGTCCTTTCATCTGCAACTGTTGTTTTTCGAAGAGGAAGAAGTCGCAGGGAGCCAAATCAAGCGAGTACGATGATTGAAGTTAGTTTACGTTACTTTTTAGTCACTTTATAACATTAAGATAAAATACAGCATTGATCGTTTGACCAGGTGGAACGAACCCCTTGTGCACAATTATCTCCGAATCGTAGTAATCAAAATTGTTTTGATTTTTGACTTCTCGGGACGACTTCGGATTTGGCTCGCTCGGGTGCTTCCATTTGGCACTTTGAGACTTGGTTTCTGGATCATATTGAAAATACCACGTGTAACAATACTGTACTTGAAGTTTTCGTCCTTTTTCGACTCTTTAATCAAGTCCTAGTAATCTTGAATTCGGACCAATTTTTGGGATTCGGAGTCAATTTGTGTGAAACAAAGAGCGCACAAATATTCCACAAGTCACAAATGATCGGACAAAATGCGATAAATTCAATCTCTGGACATTTCCATGTATCGCAATGAAGATTTTGGCCGTTTTTTTTATAAATTCTCGCCCAATTTCAATGTTACTTTGACTAACCACGGAATTTTTCGGACCAGGATGTTCGTCGTCCTTGTCCTTACGACCTTTTAAACGTTGTTTAAACCACTCGTGGACTTTGCCACGAGATAAACAATCCTCGCCATAGCCCTGTTGCATTAATTGAAACCTTTCGGTGAATGTATTACCAAGTTTAAAATAAAACTTAATATTTGCTCTTTGTTCGATATTCATTTCTCGAGCGATGGTATAAATAGACTGACACTTTAAGCTCGGTAACTTGGCTTCTAATGATCCGAATGTCATGAAATTCTGTCAAAACGTCAGTGAAGGATGCGACTTTCCAAAGCTTACCACCGTAGTGCCACTAGTAATAGCTATTTTTACAAAATCCTATTTGCCTTGAGACACATCTTGTATAGCAGGTATGGTAACAGACTAGTTTATCGTGGCTTGATGAGCTTGATGATATGCCACTCTACAAAAAACATTGGCAAGTTCCGTCTCCTTTATGTCTTATCGTAGGCATATGGTATTAAAAGAATTTGTCCAAACATTTTTAAATGCAAATAATACACCTATAACCTTGATAATAATTTAAAAAAATGTATTAGTATTTTTTTTCTACGAAATAATATGCTGAAACTTAACAAAAACTAAACCAATATTGTCACCGATTGCATTATTAAAGTGACAAATATAAATAAAACTGAAAATTTTCAAAAACCCACCAACAGCGGTTTACAGTAAAAACCACACGAAATTTTGTAAATAATAACGTTTATTTTTCGGTAGCTTTGATAATCGATTCTCCATGGTCGCAGTACTAGAATTAATGGTTTTTCATCCATTTTGAGTGCTGCCGTTATGTAAAATGTGAGCACAAAAAAGTTGTGTATGGCACATTTTGTCATAAAATTTTTGAATTGGTTTCTTGGAGCATTTTTGGGTTATCTGATTACAAAATCGTCGCCATAAGAAAAATATGTTTTATTTATATAACTTCGCGACAAGATTTTGACGAATCGAGTTAAAAATTAGAAACTGATGGGCTTTCGTAAGAGAGCCTCTTGCAGTCGACGTGTAAACATTGTTTTTACTTTTGCGTAATTACCGATTAATTATTGAACAGCTTAAATAGATTGGTTATGGTTGCTGTTTTATATCTTCTCGCTGTTATTGTCATTCCATGACGACCAGTTTAAGTAATTATGTATTTTTTAATCATATTTAGTTACAGAACACAAACCACCAAAGTATTTATCAAGAATGAAATGTGTAATGAATCACATTTAGATCGCCAATGATTTGTTCAATTATAATCATATATTTGTGCAATGATTAATACGAGTGAGGTAAGATGGAAGAAGCATTTTAACAAACTATACAATGGGAAGGAACAGGAAAATATAGAGACGGAGTAAGAGGAGAAGGTAGAAGAAGGGGAATCGATATATGAGAAAGTGAAGATAGCAATAATATAACTAAAGAATAAGGAAGCTGCTAGTGTGATATGATAACTGCACTATTAATAAAAACATGTAGAATTGGTATTAGAACTCTGCGAGCAGTGAAACAGTGCGGACGTATTCCTTCGCTCCGTTATCAGTTTTACACAGGCAAAAAGAGTGCGATAAAATTCTATGAATAAAAATAGAAACTAACGTTGAACGGGACAATATTTAAAATCACAACTGCGGTACAAATTAACATTTTAATATTGCCTGCCCGTCGGGGCTGGCAAATGGAACAATGACATCTCAAAAACGTAACAGTGACCACTTATCTCCACCGATAAATGATGTACAAAAACGATACCAGTGGGATCCTAAAAATATGTTAACCCAAAATAGATATTATTTACCACCAGAGCTAGAACCATCAGATGATAGCAGCCAGCCAGGAACTTCTTATACTAAAGTAAAAATACCGAAAATCCCTCCAATTTTTCTACACGGTCAACACAATCACAAAGAAGTTGTAAGCGGTATAAAAAAAATAACCAGCATTGAATTTACCACAGTAGCCACAAGTAAGTCGTTAAAGATCAATTTAACCTCTGACAATGATTATCGTGCTTTAGCTAAACATTATCTAGACAATAAAATTCAATTTCACACATATCAGGATCCAAAAACTAAACCACTAGCAGTAGCATTAAAAAATGTTCCTCTCTCTAACTACAGAGGATATTAAAGCATTTTTAAAACAATATGATCTGCCTATATTAAAAATTAATAGACTCTACTACAAAGACAGAACTCCAATGCCGGTAGTTATTGTCGAATTAACAGCAAATGAGAAAGCTGAAGAGATTTATAAAGTAAACAGACTGGAAAACTCTGTAATCACAATTGAATCAAGAAGACTAGCCAAAAACATTCCTCAATGCCACCGGTGTCAACAGACAGGGCATACTAAAAATTACTGTAAGCTTGATCCAAAATGTGTTAAATGTGCAGGTGATCACTATTATACCGACTGTGCTAAAAAAATAACAGACCCGCCAACTTGTGTAAACTGTAACGGTGAACACCCCGCAAACTACAAGGGATGCAGCTATTACCTCGAGAGTACTGGATTCAGAAGAACCCCAAGAATAAATCAACACTACACATCAACCCACAATACTTACACCACTCAGACAGCAACTTCAAGTCAAAAGAAAACCTATGCAGAAACCCTAACACGCCCTTCACAAGAAAATCTCTCTACATCATTCCTCAACAATATTCTCTCGACTCTCCTTGACCTTCCGAAACCGTATATCACACAAATTAAAAATGTCCTTTTAACAAACCTTTTCCCAATACTGTTAAATGGCCCATAATCAAAAACTAATTAACAATTATCAACAAACCTTCAACGGTCCTAAAATACTCAATTGGAATGCCAATGGAATTCAGGCTTAACGCTCCATCTTTATAGCCATCTTAGCCCGTCACAACATTGACATAGCTAATAAAGAGAAATAGAAAATACCAGGTTATAAAATCTATCGAACCGATAGAGAAGCTAGGGTAGCCTCGGGCGGAGTCGCCATCTTAATCAAAAACAAAATATCTCACACACCAGTCGATATGCCAAAAGTTACAAGCTTAGAAATTGTATCCATCAAAGTAAACTTTCTCAATAGCACCAGCATCTAGTTATACACTGTCTACAAACAACCCAACAAAAAATTAATGGACAACGACTTATAGGCAATTTTTAATACCACAGAGGCAACATTGTTAATTGGAGATCTTAACTCCAAAAACACTGTGTGGGGCTGTCGCCAAACCAACCCAAATGGGGTAAAGCTAAATGAAATTGTAGCAAAGTACAACCTACAGGTACTCGCACCGGATGATCACACATATTACCCATACAGGAAAGATCACAAACCTGATATTTTGGACATAATCGTACAAAAAAATGTAAGAAAAGAACTTCATCAAACAGTGCATATAGAGCTCGATTCAGATCATCTGCCAGTTATTATTACATTTCAAGCCGAACCTGTTAAAAATTCTCCTAAGGCAAAACGCATCAATGGCAAGGTAAACTGGGAACTCTTCAAGAACAGAATGGACTCCAAACTGGTACAAATACCTCTCACAACGAAAACAAATATTGATAAACACAAGTTACACATATTACAACAACAATTCAAGAAAGCATACGCCTCTCAACAGCGCCACCAAAAACAAGAAAAACATTTAAAAACAATACCCCTCCTACCTCTACAAATCAACTAATTAAGCAATAGAATCGGGCCAGACGAGAATGGCAGAGAACATGGGATCCTGCAACCAAAAATCTAGTTAATAACTTATCGCATCGCATTAAGCGAGAACTAGATACTCTTAGAATAATTGAATACCAAAAACGCATAAGTGATCTAAAGTCGCAAGATCCAGGATTGTGGAGATCTACTAAGAAAATCCTACGAAAATCGGAAGAAATCCCATCTCTTCTGGTTAATAATACATTACTACATAGCGATGAAGAGAAATGTACTGCTTTTGGTGACCACTTGGAAACACTGTTTGATCAACAGCATACACAACAGGCCTTTGCAAATTTGGTATAAAATGAAGTGAAAACACACAGACCACTAGCTGGTGTAGACATCAAACCTACATCGCCACAGGAGATAATGTCAGTAATTAAAACCCTATCGATTAAAAAAGCACCGGGCCATGACCAAATACCGAATTTAATACTCAAAAATGCAAGCAAAAAGCTGATTGCCTACCTAAGTTCACTTTTTAACTCTTGTCTAAAATTGGGATATTTTCCACAAACATGGAAGCACTCATACATTCTGCTTTTCCCAAAGCCATGAAAATATCTCAAACTTATTTCAAGTTATAGGCCAATAAGCCTCCTATCTACAATGGCTAAACTCTTTGAAAAAATTATATACGATAGATTAAACCAAGCGATTGTCAACGAGAACATAATTCCAGCCTTCTAATTTGGTTTCAAATAAGGGCATTCTACGTGTCATCAACTCCAACGCTTAACAGAAACTATAGAAGAGGGGTTTGAGAACAAGGAGTACACTCTAACCATATTCTTAGATTTGGCCCAAGCCTTTGATAGTGTATGGCATAACGGATTAAAACATAAAATAACATCGGCTAAGATTCCAGAATATTTAAAAGACATCCTTTTTTCATATATAAACGACAGATCCTTCCAAACATCCATACACAACGCAACATCAACTATTAGAAAAATTAAAACCGGCGTGCCACAGGGGAGTATACTTGGCCCAATTCTTTTTAACCTATATACACACGACATACCAGAAACAGAAGCCTCTCTTCTAATGTTTGCAGATGACACAGCTATTCTAATCAAGGAACAGAATCTTGAACTTGGGGTAACCAAACTTCAAGAAGCTACAAATACCATTGTAAAATGGCTCAATAAATAACCCTACGATTATTCACATAAATCAACACCCAGTCGCTTGGAAAACAAACGAAGAATATGTTAAACATCTGGGTGTACACCTGGATACCAGATTAACGTGGAGAATACACATAAATCGCAAACTCAACGAAGGGTATGCCAGACTCTCTCAACTCTACCCGCTTATCAACAGGAGATCCTCATTAAAAACAGAATGTACCTTATTGCTATACAAATCACTAATTCGGCCTTTAATCCTTTATGCATGCGTTATCTGGGGCAACGCATCGCCTACCAATGTACATAAAATGCAGGTTCTTCAAAACAAAATATTACGAATAGCTGTGAATGCCGAATGGTACGTAACTAATCGACAACTGCACCAAGAACTCGGTCTACTAACAGTGTCAGAGTATATTAAAAAACGAACGATCATCTTTCATCAGAGGCTAGAGCAATCTCCCAGCACTGAACATTATCTACTAGGACGCAGAAACATACATACAAGACTGAAGAGGAAACTACCTCAAGATATGTATTTAGAATAGATGTTAAAACTTTCATTACAACACTGTCTTGTAGAACAATTGTAATTGTTGAGCAGACATTTCCATAAATAAAAAAAAAGAATTGGGATTATATGAGAAAATATCCAAACAATCAGACAGCAAAATGTAAATATAGAGTCGTCTTACATTACATAAAATATAAACGATGATGTGTTATGAGAAACTATCATAGGAAAAATCAAAAGTCGACGTAAGCACAAGATATTAATATATTTCAAAGAGGCGTTCAATCAAGTGAAGAGAAAACGGCAACTGAAGGATTTGAAAAACAGATTCAAAAATAAAGAAATTTGAAAAACAGAACAAACCAACAAAAAATCAACGCAGTCAAGAGCATAATAAATGATGGAATGGAAACATATTGACACTCCAGGAATAATGGATTCAATGAATATAAGTGAAAATGGCACATACATTTCATTTATTATGAAACAGAATAGATACTGAAAAAATAAATATTAAATATTTTAAACACTATTAAATAATAATAAAATTATAAAATGATAAGTGAATATTTATTTAAAAAAGAAAAAAATACAGTGGAGATGAATAATGTAAAGTAAAGAATTGAGATAAATAGCACATTCGGTAAAAAATCACCAGTTGTTTTAAGAGAGCAAATAACACTACTCCTTTCAATGTGTTAATTTGTATATTCCACTGCAGGAACAGCTGCAATTTCTTATGAAATATATTGGCTTTATTAATTAATTGGACAAGCATTTGCAAGTTATGGATTTGCCCGTTTCTCAGTGTATTTAAAAAAGTTATAAATATATTTGAATAATTTTATATATTTATGTATAACTTTCTGAAACACTTTTATTAAATTTTTAGGATTTGTTAATTAAACACTGTGATTTTTTGGTGAAAGATTAGAAGCTCTATAGTAAATGTACACACCATTCTAATCGATTGGCAATAATCCGCGACCGAACCCTACCCATCCCTTCCATTGGAGGACACATATTTCATCTCTTATACAGAGGATGTCCCGAAACTCAACGTCAAGCGGGTGAAGGGTGAAAGGTTAGGTTATGCCAGTTCTAGCAACAATAAGAAAAAAATCCATGTCACCGTGTTAAGTGATAACCGGCATATTTTTGAAAATCTTGAAATTTGACATCCTAGGTTATATCTTTAGGTACTGTGATCACAAATTTCCCAATTTTTCAGTTATTTTTGCTAACCATGCTATTAATCGCAGTCATAAATCAAACAATGAACGATGTTAATTTATTAAAAAAAGTTTTATTGAGACGTCGTTTAAAAAATTATGTCGGCTAACTTTGACACTTCATCTTTAAAAAAAAATATATTACACTACCCTGAGCAAGTTATTTCAAAAGATGTCTCATTTAGTCAAGATTTCAAAATGGTATAACAATTGACACTTTTCTTTCCACAAAAAAGATTATTGTTTATTTTTTTTGCAACAGGATCACATTTCAAAAAACTCATACAAGATAAAAAATATTTTTGTTTGTCTAAAAATGGACTTCACCAGTGTAAGTGAGATGGAAAGATGTGATGGAATGAGATAGATAGTGACGCTGTTCGACGGCGAATTAGAGAGAGACAGGACATTCAATTTTAAGATGGCCCATTTAGTGAAGGTTTCAAATTGATACAACAATTGGCATTTTTCCTTCCACAAAAAATGTGATTGCTTTTTTTGCAAAAGAACATTATTTAAAAAAAAACTCAACCCAAAGGCAATGTGTGTGAGTCAAATTAATAATTAATCTATTATTTAATTAAGATAAAACTTAATTAAAATAAAATGGAAGGAATTATTGTAATGCTTTTATTTATCACAATATTTTTATTTAATATTAAAGCAAATGCTCAAATTGTTTGCCTTCGGCATAAATACATGCTCTGCATCGTCTCAGAACAGATCTTTTCACCAGTCGTGCGAATTTCCTTGCATTTATTTCTTCTGCTGTTTCAACAATTCTGTGAGGCAGTTGGGCTAGATTTTGTATTGGTTTTGAATCCACTTTTTTTTATATACAGCCCAAGTAAAAGAAATCAAGAGGGTTTATTAGGTCCTCACTCAAATGAACTACGGCGCCCAGTCCACCTTTCGGAATACTCTTTGTTCAAATAATCCTGTACTGGACAAGCATAATGCGCTGGGCAACCATCTTGTTGAAATCACATTTTTCTGTAGATATTGAGTGGTACATCTTCTAACAAAGTCTGCAAATCGTTTTGGAAAAAATCCAAATAGGTGGCGCCATTAAAAGTTTCAGGCAGCTCAAATGGTCCAACTTTTTGTCCGTTTAAAATTCCCGTCCATATGTTAACTTTAAATTGATAATGGGACCGGTCTTCAGTGCATACAGTTTCGCAGATAATGTAGGCAACGCCTGTACATTAAAATGTAAATTGAATGTAAATCATAAAGAGTGATGATATTTTGAAAAAATAAATTAACACCGCTATAGATTTTTACAAATTTGTTTAAGCGAATTTTTAAAAATATAGGAGAAACCTAATATACGTATTCATTAAAAAGATGCAATAAAACTAGAATACAACTGTACAAATGTAACTCTGTTGACTATTATATCATATCCAATATGCTTCTGAGAAGGAATGAACAACCACAGCAGTAAGTAGTTGAGGATTAATTTTTATATATGAGCTACTCCTCATATCAGTTGCTGCTGATTGCTGGTTGCAATCAGCATCAACTTATTCGTATTAGTGACACTCTGAAGGAAAAAAAGGCCTTATAATGGCAAAAGAAGAAGTGACTGCTTCAGAACAACTGATCATCAAGTTGGGTTGGGAGATATTATCTTTATAGTTTTTAATGACAGTGGCATACTACTAAAAATATATAGGTGAGGTTTACTGTGTGATTGTTTAATGTACTGATTGGGTATTGAAATTAACTATTAAATCTAAATAAACTATATAAAAAACTATTATTGTCAATGTAAGTATCATTGACATACACAAAAAATATATTTACTTTTTATCTGTGCATTGTATATAGAAATTAATATAATTTATTTTTTTAGATTCGTTATGAAAACGGGGGGAGAAGACCTCCCGAAACGTTAACGTTCAAAAGTTTGTATTTATTTTAGAACATTTTTATATTTTTAAAATTTTGTCCGTTAGACAAATTTATTACAGAATAGAATCACTGAAAAATTTGTCTCCATTTGGTTTTTTGTTTCTTACCCAGTGATTCCTTATTGACATAAGAAGAGATATTTTTGACATTTTTTTAAGTGTTAGATCGTGGCGAAAAACCCAGAAAAAGAAAAAATATACGAAATTAGTTGTCAAGACTGTGATCGAAGGTATATTGGACAAACAAAAAGATCCATATTGACAAGATATAAAGAACATAATGCCCACATTAGATATGGGAGAAATGAAAAATATTGTGTTGCCCAACATGCAATCGAACATGACCACAATATAGACATTAGTAATTTAAGACTAATTAAAAGTGTTTATAACAACAGGGTTTTGGATGTATATGAAAACATTCGAATAGAAAAATGTAAGAACATCATGAATCGAGATAAAAGATATATTCCGTTCCGTCAACTTTTTCAATTACTAATGTAAGACTTAGTAAACTTCGCGGTTCATGATTTTTATACGCTTCATTAGGTAGGGTTTTCATATAAATAGAACATAGTTTAGTTTTAGAATTAGATTAAATCATCTCCTGATGTGCGTCGAGAAGTTCAAAAAAGTAATTTAGTTTTTAGAGGTAAATCTCTTCTAGTTTAATGTTTCACACCAAAGGTTCCAATAGAAGAATTGACGTACAAGAAGCATTAATCAGTGCGAAGACCGTTTTCTTCGACTAGAGGCTTTAGAACACCGCAATGTTACAGCATCGCAAATAACAAATCGGCTGCGTACCACACATTAAGTAGTAGTTTGTACACCTGGTAACATCACCTGGTTAATAGTCGTTTCACATTTCTTGAGGAAGTCAAAAAAATCTTTAATGAATTGATCACATCAAAACTAACAAGTTTTTTTCGATATGGGAGTCAATAGTTGCCTAAAAGATAGTGATAGTGGTGATGATGGTAGATATCCATTCAAGAAAATCTTGAATAATATCAATGAATAATTAACTCTGAACTTTCGAGACAACCCCAATACAGCTGATAATTGAATAAATCTTATACAATTCAAATATAAACATTATGACTCAGTAGGAGAATTATAAGTTTGATGTTGTCGAATATTAACTAAAGCTACGCAATTCACGCGTACGTAGGCAAGGTTGCCTGCTCAATTATTAGTTACGGTTTAAAATGTTTCTCTTTGTTTTTTCCTGCTTCGTTGTGAACGCATCACTTTCATTACATCGACAAAAATGAATGACAGCTTCAAACGGCGATCGTTTTTTTGAGCATTAACAAATTCGACTAGCGGTTATTGGACTGTGAAATAAGTTTTACCACACCGAAATTATTATTTATGGTAAGAAATCTTTCTATGGTAGATGATTCTGAAATGAATACGAATGGAAGCAGATGCAACGGTTGATATTTGATTTTAAGATATTTATGCATGTATACTTTTTTAACAGGTTTAAAAATCATATGGTAGTTTATCTTAATAACATCTATACATTTACAGTGACGAAGCGTGAAGCCACAAATTTTAAATTGTAAAATAATGTGCATGAAACGCACTAAATTGATATATTTTGTGCAAAACATTGTTTACATTTCTAAAATAAGGGCGTGTATAATTTTCAAATAAATAAAATATATTAGATTTAAAAAAAAAACATAGAAAACTATTGTGGTATTAAACTCATAATCTTCAGAAAAAATACATATTCTTGCTTCACTTCACATTCTAAATAACGTTTAAAACATCGACTTAATAGTTATTCAATAATATGTACAGAACAAGGCATCACCAACTAAAATTATTTTTTGTGGATAATAAAAGCTATGTGAACAATAAATAATTGAATAATTTCATCACACATTATTTGTGTGATTTTAATAAGATAATCTACGAGTGCTAATAAAAAAAATTCTAGCGTTAAAATGAAAAACTAGGCTTTAATTTTAATTTAAAAATTAATAGAATAAAATTTTGTAATTTGGGTACACCATAATGATATTATGCAATGTTAAATAATCAAAAAATTCTACTTCTATAAGGTTAAAAATATATAAAGGGTGTATTGATGTATTGAAATCTTTATTGATTTATAATATAGACATTTGGACATTATGTATGGAACAACACATCCAGTAAATGGCCGCTACTGCTTTGGTGGCTCAGGCGTACTCTTGAAGCGAAATTTTAATAATGGTTTTACATACATGTGGCGGTATTTCGTTGATACAGCGTTCAATTTCGGCTTTCAGTCCTGTTTCAGTGATCGGGGGCTTATTGGCGTAAACCTGAGACTTCAGAAAGCCCCACAAACAAAAGTCCATAGGTGTTAAATTGTGGACACTGGGAGAACACCCAGGAAATCACTCTGCACTGCAAAACTGCAAGACAGTCTAGCTGAAAGTTGCACTGTCTGCTGAAACCACATGCCTTATCATGTCACGATAACGTTCGCCATTTATCGTTAATGCGTTACCTGTCTCATTTTCAGAGAAAAATTCCTCCAGACCACAATGCACACCAAACAGTAACAGATTGGGGATGCATTTGTTTTCATGAATCATTCGTGGATTTCCTGAGCCCCAAAAGCGGCAATTGTGTCTATTAATGAAGCCATCGAGGTGAAAATGGACCTCGTCGCTGAAGATGATTTTGTCTAGAGAATCGACATGAACTCTCTTCGCTGTGCATGGTTTGTTGACAAAAGTTATTGAGTCAATTGGACTTGTACACGATGACGAATCGAGAACCCTGGACTTTCGGCCACACTCTTATGAACTGTCGTGATGCTTTGTTCAAAACGACCACTACGAGTTCTTGTCGTGTGTTTCACATCAATAACGGAACTAGTACTTTTACGATTTTTCGACTATTCTTTCTGCCGAAAATAGGACGCAATTTATGAATCGTAGCAATCAAACTTTCACCATTTTGATAGTAATGTTTAACAATAAGGACGCATTGCTGTACCGTGTAGCGCTCCATGTTTATTAACTTCCATTTGTCTCTGATCGACATGCACAATTCTTGACCTATTGAATCATGGTATCCAAAATGGTGCACAATTTAAATCTTGCGTACTTATTGTCACACCCTTTATATAAAGGGTTGTCGAATAAAATTGTCAGGGCTTTAAAGGCAAAATGATAACTACAAGTGATAATTCGGTAATTTTTATTTTATCTTGAAGAAGAAATAATGGCATTATGCTTTGAAAATAATGTCGTTCAAATGTCCCCCTGGTGGGCGAATTTTGATTACTTCTTGAAGCATTGTTGGGGGCTTATTTATGTAAACAAGAAATCTATTCGAACCCCATAAAAAAGAATCCAAGTGCGTGAGATCGCATGATCTTGATGGCTAGTTGATATTATAATTTCGCGAAATAACGCGTCTAGGAAACTTTCGTTGCAATAAATCGATTGACTATAAAGATGTATTAATGAAAGAAGACATTATTTATATACATATTTATTAGTTTAGCCGAAATATATTCTGTTAGCATATTCTTATAGCATCCATCCTTAACAGTAACATGATTTCCGTCATCATCTTCAAAAAAATAAGGTTTTGTCACTCCTTCAGCCCAAAAAATGCTGAAACAGTGACGCTTAGAGGAGAAAGTAAACTCCCGTATCACTTGAAGATTTTCATCTGCCCAAATCTTGTACTTATGTTCGTTCACAAACCCATTAAACCAGAAGTGCACGTCGGAAAAGATTATTTTCCCCAAAGTGGGGATTGCCTCCTATGGTAAATTGACACAATGTACTAAACAAAGCAGTCTATGAGTAAAATTTATAAATTCAAACAGTGTGGCCGTTATTACGCCTCAAAGTTCTGACACTTATTGGAAAATTCTTTATAATACAGTGTGTCCACCAGGGTTAGTATAATTTTCTGTAACTCTGCGACTCATGAACCGAATTAGATGATCTATGTCCCAAGCATTAGCCACCCTTATTGCCGTGTCACGTTCCAATGCGAAAGTAAAATTTCGTCTTTGACAGCGAAAATTATTTGTCTACTTTCACCATGACAACAAGATCGAGATTCAAAACTACTAAAGCAAATAGAGTTCCACTCCAACTCCCATCCAATTCTAGTTAAATACCATTCTATATGACACCTGTAGCTATATGCTACATCAACATGCTACATCATCATGCTATTCATCATCATTCTATTTTTCGCATACTTGAATAATTCTAGGACGACCACAATAACACAAATTGTAATAGTTGAATAACCAGAACCTCAAACTATCTCATCAATGTCCTTATAATGATAATAATAGTCTAACAATGTCTAATCGTCTCGTAATTTCATTCTCATGTATATGCATATGTATATATATATATATATATATATATATATATATATATATATATATATATATATATATATATATACATGTATATAAATCAATCTTTCTTTTCGAGTTTAATACCTTGTTTATTCATATTTTTAGAAATTAAATTTAATTTCCCTCTTTGCACGACAAATCGGACAATTTAGCAACGTTGCTCCTGTCTTGCATGATTGTGTGTGCCGACACCTCTCCAGCCTCACGGCACGTCCCGCCACATTTTCCACACACTCCAGGCTTTATTCCTGCGAGCGTCAAGTCCCGTTTGCTTATTTAATTGTCCTGTTATAATTTACTGCCACACGTTCGCTTTCTACATATTACGTATAACCGTCAAGCATTTAGCATTTTCCCTCTCGTTTCAAGGTTTTTTCGTCTGCTCGTTTGCCTAACAGGAATGTTGTTCTTTGATCTTCTACACAATTGTTTTATAGTGTGATTTTTTAATTGGTTAACAAGCACTATATAATTACTGCTGATATTTAATTAAAATACACTTTATGATTTGAATATTTTAGTATTTTTAATAGGAGCTTTGATGATTGATTTATATACCGTATAAATACCTTCATATTCATATCTAATTTAACTTCATATATTTACCTTCAAACATATACACGTATGTCCAAAATTTTGGAATATTCTAACATTTAACTTTTTAATTGATATTAACGTTTTCTTTTACTCGTTTCCACTCATTTCCAACAAAATTATGATTACGTAATAATAATTTTTAATAACTCTTACTGGTATCAAATAAAACTCGACATCAAATAACCAATGTGTGTAAAATTGATTTATTATTTTAAGTCAAAAAATTACAATGTACCAATTGCCTTCAAAAGTAATTTAAAAATAAAAAAACAACTTTTAATAAAATTAATAAGCAGTAGTTTCTCCATGTGTTTATATGCATGCTTGTAGCCGATTTGGCATGCTGTCGATTAATGAACAATTTAGGCTTGAGGAATTCTCTCCCATTCTTCACGAGCAGCATCTTTTAGTTCTCGCATAGTAAGAAGAGGATTGTTTCGTTTCCTGATGGGTGTTTTCAGAATGTCACAAGCATTTTCAATGACATTGGTCATTGGTTATTCCCTGTTCTTCAAGAAAATTTTGTATTGCTGCTGTTCGATGAGAAGGTGCGTTGTCATCCATGAAAACAAATCCGTCGCCCACTGCGCCTCGAAACAGACTTACAGGATTTAATTTTTCGTTGTTGAGCTCTAGCCGGGCTTGTCGACCTGGAGCTCTCCAAAATAATATTCTTCGTGAATCATAAAACAAGCCAATTCCCGTCTCATCGGAGAACATTGCAATCATACATATTTTTATTAAAGAGTCGGTTTGGGAACACGTAAAGGTCTTCTGCGACGCAAATTTATCGCTTTCAATCTGCGTGTTATCGTTTGTTGTAAAATATTTACCTCTTCAAGCCTAACAAGCGCCCCTGTTATACTAATTGTAGATTCCAAATGATTTCTCCGAGCTGTCATTGATATCTACCGGTCTTGTGCAGCTGTTGTGTATAGTTTTCTACCACTTCTGGGGCGATCCTTTACGTCATTTGTCTCTTGGAATTTTGTATACATTTTCTATACAGCACTTTGGGAAACACCTACAATTTCCGAGTTATAACTTTGATCAAAACCGTGCTGTAACAAAGCGATTACTCTTGATCAATTAAAATAATATATCATGTTTCTAGGCATTTTTAAACGGACTGATTGAAAATTGAAAAAAAAAACTGAAATAATATGGAAATACCAATATCAACGGAATGGAATGGAATGGAAAATCCAAAAACCGGTGGTATCGGCCTATTATAGGTGTAGGTACCCTATTTGCAAATATTCCAAACTTTTCGACATATGTGTATGTACCACACCTTCTTTTTGAATTTATTGATTACAATCATAATCGAACATTTTCTCAAGTGCATCTTGAAAGTTGAGTGTGCAAAAACTGTGAACTTTCCAGTCTAAAATAATGCCAGCTATAGGTAATTTTACAAACCTTTACATATATTTAGAATAGTATATGTTCATTTTAATCTTCGCAAATATTTTCGAAGAATTTCTTCTTTGACTTTAAAAAAAAAAAATCAGTGGAAACTATTTACAAAAAAAAAACCAAAAATAAGTATTATGACATATACGCATAAATACACATACACTATAATATATTGGCTTGAGAATAAACCTGAAAAAGATTCAGGTCATGTTCAATAAATTTGACGAGGATAGAAGAATACCACATAGTATAGAAAGGTTCCACAGAGGGGATTTGAGAAGTATATGCTTGGCATTACAAAACGGGACAGAAAAATCTGCATATGGATCAGAGAACAAACGAAGGTGTGTAACATCATTGGAAGAGTAAAAGAGTTGAAATCTAGGTGGGCGGGCCATATAGCAAGGCTCTGTGACGACAGTGGACCAAGGCAATCCTTGGCTGTTTGCTTCTCTGGACATAAATAATTTTTAGACTATTTTGAATTGAGTAAATGAAATATTTGTTAAACAATAAGAAAAGTTTAAATTCAAGTTAATTTGAGAAAAAGATCTTGAGTAAAAAAGCAAATGAGTATGTAGGTTTGTTATCAAGAAAAATATGTTTAGGACATGTACTATATAAAAAACAACAAAAGAATATTTAATTATTTCATGCTGTTTTCTCTTTAAAATTGCCACTTGATTAATTTTCATTATAAATATTTCTAAGTGAATTACCGATATAATTATCATATTCCAAGACTTCCTAGAGAAATGTTGAAATAATATGTATAGCTTTAATATAATTATTCTAAGACTACTTTAACATTATCAATAATAGAGAACATTAGTAGATGTGGAAGCCACTCAAAAGATATATTTTGAAGAAGATATAGATTTGGAAATAAGATTCTCATATTGTCCTATCTGATTTGGGCTGTTTCCATTTCGGTCATTGTATATTTCTTACTATAGTTCTACAAATTGCTCAATTCTCAACATTAAATTACAACGAAGAAACAATGTAGCTGTTGATTGACTACATTAAATTGTCCGTTGTTTATTTTCCTAGCTATGTTAAATTTCCAATTTGTTTTAAATACTAATAAATTGTTTCATGGAATTAATTTATATGGCCCTAGAACACACAAATTAAAATTGGTTCTGCAAACAGTTGTATTCATCACAGTTAAAGTATGCAGCCGATTTAAGGCAAACATTATTTAAGAAAGACATTTCAAATATAATACAATAATAAAATGAGAACTAATATGGGGGATATGTAGTTTACATATAATTGAAATATACCTTCAACAGGCTATTCGGAAAGAAAGTGTGGTTATAATATTAAGAGCAAACAAGAGCTAGTATTTTAGAAATGTATTCCTTTTTTTTAGAATGATATGAATTATTAACTAAACAGATACTGAATGGAATATAGTAAAAGCATAAACATAAAGCATAAGGATAATGAAATGATTGGATTTATATGCATTAGAATATCACTTGGTTTGTTCCAATCTATTTTAATGCTATATAATTTATAGAGTTCCAACCTAATCGGTAAACAGATTTTTTTAACATCATTTTACTGCAAATACAAATAGTCCTTGATACATCTGTGTTAAATGCATGGAAAGATAATACGATTTCCTTGCTAACTTAAAAAGAATATCGACGCCGCTGAGCTCATTTTCTTCAGTTTTCTACGGCGAGTGATTAAGAAAATGCGCAAAGGCTCGTCTTGCATCGAACATTGTTATACTCTATACTGCTATGTCGAAATAAAAATTGATTACTGTGTACGTGAAACGCATTATTTTTAATTATTTTCATTTTCGGGATATGAAAACAGAACGATTTAAAATATTTCTTTCTACCAGATTAAAGAAAAATACGAAAAAGAAAAGGTATAAAAGTATATCTTTAAAATATAACTAGACTGAAGCGATATAATTGCTTAAAATAATCAAAATATAACCAAGAGTTTTCCAATAGGAGTGCCAGAATTTTGAAGCATAATAACGGCAATACTGTTTAAAATGTAAATGTCAGTCATAGACTACTATGTTCAGTACAATGTGTCAATTCACTACAGAAAGATGTACAATTCACCTGTAGAAATTATTCGAATCTACCATCAAAATCCGTGTTCAGTTCGCTGGACTTTTCGTGAGTTGCGTGAAATTTACGGTCGTACACCATAACACATGTCAACAAATTTAAACTTTTTTGGGGTAACCTTGATAAAAATTGGCGAATATGAAATATTTTGTAGTCCTAAATCCGAACATGATAAGCTAATTACTATAACACGTACAGTTTTTTTTGTTACAGGGGATCGGTGGTGGGAAAAAATAGAAGACGACGTATTTCTACAATCTAATATTCTTTTAATTTAAACATGTAAAACATGTCAAATCTATGGAAATACATTACTGAAGATTATGTAAATAAAAAATATATTACATGAGATGTCATACAGCGACTAAAACTTTCACTTTTTTCTTTTGTGTTCTGTAACATCATCTATTTTTACAAACCAACAGTAGTCGCCCAGCATAGATCGGTTTCAGCATCCCTGGTATCTTGCTTCCATCGTCCTGATGTCCTTATGAAACCTTCCTTCTTATTCGTCACTTACTGCATTCAAATTTACACAAAAAAATCCAAATGGGAGGGTAAAAAATGCATTTTTAAGGACATGCGACACTAGGGTGTCGCTACTGATACTAGTCGTATCCACTGGTACTGATACTAGTGTCGTATACTAGGGTATTTTATAGGCTTTCGTTCATCTATGAGGTTTTTATAGTTTTCATATTTCTTGTCACCCAGAAATTATTTCAGTACACTTACAAAATACGTTCAAGCTGTCAATTTCTGTTCATTTAATTTTTCTTGAAAACGAAAATCACCAGAAGCTTTCGTATTTGATGTTCATTAAATATGCCTTCGTTTAGTTTTTGCATCACTTAATTAAGGAAATATTTCTTTTAGGTACTTGGTACTATCTTCTATGAGGCCAGTCTTTATTACTGTAATGTTCTTTTGTTGCCCTACTGTCCCACATACACAAAAGAAGCAATAATTTGTTCCAAAGTACTCGTTACCTTTGTACTTCGAAACAAAGTACAAATAAGAGCCCAAATCAGCTCATGATATAAAGGAGTAGCAGGTACTTGAAAATGCTAGGACATTTCTGTGAAAAGGTATTGGCGCGCGAGTTCAGTAAATGTGGTTTTTTTTTGAACATTAAAAGATTTAATTTTGTAAGTACCGTCTGTTAACTGTGTAATTTCAATTTTATGGATACGTCTGACGTCATGTTAGCCGGTATGAGTGCTGATGTGCTGGTGTTAATAAGAGCATGGAAAATAAAGGAAAAATATAGAAAATCAGTATGGACAAAGGAATTTAGAATAATTACTACAATTTACTACGGGAAAATATATACTAAAAAAAATATTCTTTACGCACTGAATTCACGATTTTATTACTTTATATTTTATATAGTCTAAAAGTCCGTTGTACCGTTAGGTGTAAGACTGACCTTTTACATTTCAGCATGATGGTATTTCATGAATTTTTACCTTCCATGAGTATCTGTCCAGTGCTAATTTTTTAGCCTCATTCTAATGAATTCATCGTTTTTCTGCCTCTTGTTGTGCTTCCCATCTTAGTCTTGGACGTCCCACTTAATTTTTTCCTCCTGTTTTCGCTTAATAGATTTCTTTTGCTAATCTCTCTTCATTCATTCTGTGGATGTGTCCTAGCTAGCTCAGTTTTCTTATTTCTATAGCTCTTCTTGTATTTATCATTCTATCCCTTTTTGTATTTCCCTCTATTGTGCGTAGAAATCTCCTTTCTGCAGCTGTAATTCTACTTTTTTTTCACTTGTTTGGTTCATTTCACCGTCCATTTTTCCATTATCTTCTATTATTGTGCCTAAATACTTATAGTTTTTGCCTTGCTCCATTAATTTCCCATCGAATACAATTTTATGTTATTTTTATGCCTGCAGTTAATGGTGACTGCAGGCATAAAAATAACACCTTTTTCATTGGCGATATTGATTTCCATGTTTACTTGCTTTTTTTACAATATCATCAATAAATACTGTAAATAACAGTGGACTCGATACGCAGCCTTGTCTTAGGCCTATCAAATTCTGGTGGATTAATCATTATGCGTTTCAACTTTATTCTTGTTATTGTTGTATAAGGCCTTAATAATTTCTGTTAGTCCCTTTTCTACTCCCCTTCTCTTTAAACTTTTCCAGACATCTCTTCTTTTTACTCTATCAAATGCTTTCTTTAGGTCAATGAAACAAATATGGATTTCTGTTTCTTTTGTTAACAAGTTTTTCTAGTTGTCTAATTACAAATATCAAAGCTTGTGTGCTTCTACCCTTTCTAGACCATGCTGTGGTTTCTCAAATGTTACTTCTAATTTTTCTTTCAGCCTATGCTCTATTATTTGGGTAAATAATTTTCCAGGTAAACTTGTTAATGTGACCCCTCTATAGGTTTTATATTCTTTAATATCTCCTTTTTTAAACAAAAGCAATATTTCACCTATATTTCAGGCTGTTGGTATTTTATTTTCTATTATGATATCGTTTAGTGGCAAAAATTCTTCCTTTGCAATTTCTTCCATATATTTTAGAATTTCTGCTGTGATTTCGTTTTGCCCTGGAGTTTGCAAAAAAATGATTACTTTCAAAATTATATATTTATTTTTTGTTCTTAAATATATTATTTAATATATTTATTTGATTTAATAACATTAATCTACTTTACTCCTGCGTCTCTTTGTGCGTCTTGAGTTTTCCTTGTGTCTTTGCATGCCTTTCGTCTTTCTTTGCATGCCATAAGTCGAACAAGTGTGGACATACGTTTAGACGACTACGTGGAGACTTTTGCATCATGATCTTCGTTATAAGGCTTATAGAGTTCAAATAACTCAACAACTAAAACAATTTGCTTTGAATATTCGCGAATTAGGCTCTAGTGTAGTTGCAAGACGACCCCACTTTGAGGAAAACCGAAAACCTATTCTTTACCGACAAAACGCAATTCTTGTTTAATGGGGTTGTGGACAAGCATAACTGCAAGATATGGGTCGATAAAAATTATCAGGTGATTTACCTCTTACCTCTTCATTCTTACCTCTTCATTCTCATAAAGTTAGTGTTGGGTGCGGTTTTTAGTTTGAAGGAGTCATTGGACTTTATATTATTTTTTTTGTAGTTATCATTATGCCTCATTTTAAAAGTTCTGACACTTTTATTGCACAACTCTTTATATAGGTAGGTATAAGTGGTATGACTCTTTTTCGGTGTATTTATAGATGAATTAATTATTCTTAATTTATCTTTGATTTATTGGGCATCCTGCATTTTCACAATAACAGTACTCAGGTCGTTAGTATTAAAAATATTCCTTTTACTCAATATATCGACCTTAAAAAAATCATGTGCAGTTTCTTATGACCTAATTTTCAATTTTTTGTGTCTCTATCAGAATCTTCATTTATTATATTATTATTGTCATCATTTTGTTATCTTAAACCATGTTCATGACATTTTAGAGTATTCTCTTTTAAATATTCGACCGAGGAAGTATAACGTTTTCAGATAAGAATAAATTTACCTGATTATTCACTTCTTTCAACAATTTTCTTTGAACTTTTATTTACTTTTATTGTTTACTTTTTAATTTTT